>JANSTU010017740.1:0-14066 GCA_027564075.1 Bolitophila hybrida
TATATAGTTTATAGTACGTTCTCTCCATATACCGTATGAGTTTGTCATACACTGTTATAATAATTTTCAAGGTTTGCTACATTATATCATTTAATTGTGAACGTCGTGAACAAGAGTCGACAATTTTACATAAAAGTTCAATGTACATAATTACAATTTGATATTTACATCTTATTTAACAGTGTACATTGTGCACACACTGTTCTCATTTCCAAACTGTTTTAGCACGTTCGCGCATATATAAACTGCATTTAGAATATAATTTTTTTAACTTTCGAAGGGGAACACAAAGACTTGCAGCTTCGAATGCATAATATTGCACTCGAAGCTCAAACAAATAGGCTAAATGCAATAAAACGGTATATTATTGTACATACACAGTCTATTTGCACAAATGAGTACAACAAGCGCGTGCGCACCTAGCTTTTCGTTGCATTTAAGTAATATTGCGCGCGTCTCTGGGTCGAGATGAAAATCCATAGCATTTATTTTTCGCATATCCCCAACTAGGCCACGGATTTGCCACCGCGAGAGCGCGGTCAGTGCACCCGCGACGAGAGAACGCGACATGAGTATTGTGTAACCCAGTTTTAATGTATATTGCAGTGTCGCCACGCGAGAACGGTAATATATGTATTATATTTATAGTACGTGGTGTAAATGTATATTTAGTTAAACGTGTGTTTTTGTTGGTATGTACATACGCTCGATCATATCCACTTGCACTTTAGATTTGGTATGAAAATGAAACGTGTGTGATATCTCTTTCTCGTGCAGCAAGTCGCTAAATAGTCGATGACGTAAAGAGGACGGCATGAATTATGTTTAAATGACATAAAACCCAAGAAATAATAAACACATTATACTTATAAAGAAACTAAAACTACATAGTTTCATGTGTAAGAGACATTTTT
The DNA here is from genome assembly GCA_027564075.1 of Bolitophila hybrida. Classification (NCBI taxonomy): domain Eukaryota; kingdom Metazoa; phylum Arthropoda; class Insecta; order Diptera; family Mycetophilidae; genus Bolitophila; species Bolitophila hybrida. Next base: position 915 of record JANSTU010017740.1, read on the forward strand.
ATATTTTTGCAAAATTTCGGAATTGCGTTCAAATTTAACAGTGTTAAAGTGAATTAGGATTAGTGTCTCTATGATCTATTTCCATTAGGGTAGTTCATTTTAAATTAAATAATAATTACCCTTTTTTCAAGGAAATCGAAAGTATTTAATTCTTTAATAAAAAAGCATTAAAAACGGATGTTTTTAGAACCAAAAATATTTTAGAATATTGTATATTTGAAAACGAATAAAGAAAGGAATAATAGGAATTTCGTTAATGATGCACTGGCAAAAAAAAAATACTGTTGATGCAAAGGCTTGGCATGATAAAGATTATTCGGAAAAAAAAAATATACATCTGTATTTTAAAGGTTAGGGTTAAAAATCATCTATGTGTCAGCCTACGAACTTTTCAGCACACCTTATATGGTTATATAAAAATATAAAAAACAAAAAAGCATAATGATAAATCCAAAATAATTTCAAATTAACACCCCTTATATGTTCTGGCTATTAATGCTGAAAAACTTTGATTTTTTGACAAAATGCAAAGTAAACTATTAAAATCTGTTGTTAGCAACATTTTCATTTATCACCTTTTCGGCTAAATTTTCTTATTACTTCTGTCCTTGCAGTGTTTGTCAAGTTTGACGGCAAATATTTGCCAACCGTAAGTTTATAATTTAAAACGAAAAATGATGCCGATGTCGATAAATTTGACGATAAAATTGTATTTGCCATCTGTGTAAATTAACTATAAAATTAAATGTCAAATAGTGCAGTGGTTCTTGTGAACCCGGAAATAATTCACCTATCACGAAACACCAAATATTTTTCTAGTGTAGATCATGAACAAAATAAAAAATAAAAAATATATATAATATTTTTTTAAAACCAACTTTTCACAAATTTTGTCTTTTATTATTACAACAATGTATGTGTATTGAAATAAGTAAAGAGGTGCTAATAAATCTCAGACACACAGCACGAGTATGCTATACGTGCTCGGACGGTCAAGAGACCATACAAGACCCATTATGCATGCGCCACGAATCACGCACGCAAAAAAAGTGAAATCTTCGAAAGAGTTTGTTGAACTCACAACGAACGCAGAAAGTTATGAACGGGTTTCTTTGTAAATTCGGCTATGTTTGTAAACGGCGTTCGCGTCATATATCCATCTACAGTTTTTTTTATATATACATATGGTATACTCATTCATAATACGAGTATATACCACTCGCCGGAATAAACATTTATTTGCAACAACTATATAAAATACAAAAAAGATCAGTATACGCTAAAAACGTTGTGTGTTATACATACATACGATTTATACGTACATTGTTGCGTACAGGTATTTTTTCGCAAACACGCGCAACGTCTTAACGCAGAGTATAAAATATTATGAGAAAGTGATGTTTGTCGCGTGACGTCGTGATTCGTGACTATACTTTATTGGGATTAGGCGATTGAGATTGATTTGTCTTGTTTTTGTAATAACAATTGAAAATGTTAAAAGGTTATGCAAATAAAAAAGCATATATATATATATCTTATTACCAAATGATGGATTTGAATCAACAAAACAAAAAATGACATTTTTTATAAGTGAAATAAAAACAATTATTTATTTACATTTATTTTGAAAATAATTTAAGCAAACTCTGACAAAATAAATAAAACAAATACAATACAATTATTTATAGTAACAGATTAAGGCTTTACTAACAAAAGAAACAATATTAATAAAACCTTTATCTTAACTAACAATAAATAATTTGATTAAATACATCTTCCCAAAAGTATTTAATTAATTTTTTAATTTTTTTTGCATTTGAATGAAGAAAATATTTTATAGAATTTATAAACTGTATTTTTTAATATTTGTTTATATTATGCCTAAGGAAAAATATGAGAAAAATAATTATTTCCAGATAATGTTAGATTTTTAAAATACAACAAAATGCCCTTAAATCATTATGTTGAAAATAAGTTCAATAAAAAATATACTTTTTTTACTAAAATGAGGACTGGATGATTCCTAAAAAACGAAATCGATTCAAAAAAATGTTGTATATTTTTTTAATTTTTTTTTTAAGTTTTTTATATCATTGTCAAAAAAATTACATTTCTTTTTTTCTATTCCAAATCATTTATGCACTATTAAATATTTTAAAATCTTCAATTTTTTTTTTTTTAGTTTGTTAATTTTTTTGTGCAATTTTACATTTTTAGATATTTTATTATTATTATCATAAATAACACATTTTTATTTATTATTTTTGCAATTTTTGCGACTAAACTTTTATTTCAGTTAAAATACCTAGTTTAATCAGGTTGTAAAATCGAATTGAAATGAACAAAATAATTGAAAATCGAAACAAATCAAACCAAACAGGTTTCTGTTTCTTCAATACGAATAGATTAGAATCGGAAAAATCGAATTGAAGAAAGAGAAAACCATTTAGAATCGAAAAAAGTAAATCAAATTGAAACGAAAAATCGAAACAAACATAAAACCATGAAGAATTGAAAGAATCGAACCGAATTGAATTGAAAAATCGATAATTGGAACGAATCGAATTATATCGAATGGAAAATCGATTCAAATCGATACATCGAAAATGGACCAGTCCTACTTCAAATTATCATAAACTATAATTTAAAAAAAAATGTTTTACAAGGTTATATTACACATATGAATCAATTGTTTTTTGATTTAATAAAATGTATTTTGTTTTTTAAAACACAAAAATAAAGCTTTAGAATTTTTACTAAATGTAACATTTAAAAGATTATTTTCAAAAACATAAATTTTATAAATATTAAACATTTGTAAGTAAAGTTGAAGCAATATAGAAATGCTCAGTCTAACAATGAAAACCCAGATTTATTGTCAACATAACATATTATATTAGACAAAAGCTTTCGTTTAATCTTTAGAATATTTGGCTAGGTTTACAATAAATGTTATTAACAACAAATTTGACTATAACAAATCAATAATAATAATAAAAAATGTAAAATAAGCCCAAATTAAAAAAAATAATTATCCTTAATAAATTATAAATTATCCTTATTAAAATACCTGCTAGAACTCTCCCAATCAAACGATCCGTTTCCTTGGGATCGGCAAACAAAATCTCTCGTTCGCCAACGGTCATTTTAAAGTAAATTAACTTTTAATTTTAGCCGGAAATAAAAGTCTCTGAGCACTTTGGGCCACTAATACTGAATTGAACTAAACGATGCTTTATTTATACTATCTAAACATTATTATCACACAATTTATCTAAACATTTGTGTAAATATGGCGATTTGGGAGGATGTCCACATGAAATTAGCTACACTAAATCTAAAACTGCTGTTTCAGTTTGACACGTCTAGGCATTTCCTAGGTTTTTTTGTTTTATTTATGAAAATTAACTACTATCACAACATTATTGTTTTTATTTTTTGTGTATCGTATGTAAATTAAATCAATTTCATTTGCACAGGTTTATTTCAATAAAAATTGTTGAAATTTCCGCGTTGATTTTTAGCACATCGGAATAATATATAATAATAACAAAATAACACTTATCAACACTAATGACAATTTAACAATTATGTTGATAGATGTCACGTGGCGCCGTCTACATAATTTTGTATATGATGCCAAAAACTGTCACTTTCTTTGCGGTTATTACACTCGCACAGTCTGTCCGTCTTCGCGTCTTAAGAGATCAATATATACGCGTCAAAAAGCACGCGCGAACACTTCAATTAAATGTAGTCACACACGAGCACGTTCGTACGGCGCAAATGTCTGACGGACACTGGTTCGCGAATTTCGCGCACCATTACTATCGCTTGACACTTCGGCGTATTACCGCTCTGTGCACACAAACACATATACATATACACTCATTGTGGAGGAAAATATATAGTTCATGTGAGTGTATGTGTTTGCGAGCGCCAAGCAAAACGTCATAACACACACTGTGCGACGCGGCTACGACCGACGGCGACGCGACGCCGAAGATGACGGCCGACGAGACGGATCAGTGTTTATCTGTATATATTTGTATAGCAATAATATGGAACTGTGTGGATCTTAATACAAAGACTGCATATAACTATTTTGAGATGATAGTAAGAGTGCCATCTTAGAGAGATACTTGAGATTCACGGAACATTGCGTGAATTGAAGATCTTGGATAATTTACTAAAGATTTGCACACGTTTCCATAATTAGCATAGAGTTATGTGATTATGAAAAAATATTTTGAAACATGTAATGAATATACATAGAATTGCATTCGAAACAGGGCGCAGAGATTCAAACCTCTGAAAGTGGCTGCACTCAATCGGCGGACTCGCTCAGTGGAATATTAAACAATCTATTTGTATACATATATGTATAATATTGCGTTGAACGTACAGAGAATTGCATAGTCCTTGACGAGGGCATCGACACAGTTTCGTCGATTGTTTAATGTATATATGCACACATATTTATATATCATATAGACACGTATGTGCATACAAAGTGCATGTTACGAGTTACGCGTACATTTATAGTAGATTACCAAGTTTTGATTAGAATTATTGTTTATTAGGCTCGTTGTTGAGTTTTCTTTAAAATTATGCTTATTGGGACACACTATTTTTTATTGATATTTATGCTGCATATTGGTTACACAGCGAGTCTGTTTGGATATTTGTTGAGAACAAGTGAAAATATGTAATTTTACTTTTTAATTCTGAATTACCTTTCAACTGAGCCTACCCTTAAGATAGGGCCGTTTTATTAAAGTATTCCTAAAGTTAGTAGCCCACTAATGTAAGAAATGTCTTAAAAGCTTGCAGATTTTTTTTTGAAAAATACAAAATTATTACAAATTACATACAGGCACTGATTTATGTTTTTAGTTTAATTTTATCTATTATATTTGTTGTTTTCACGCTTTGAGCAAAAACATGTATATTCAAAGTTGTGGAGAATTAAATTATCTACATTTTTTTGTTTTATGACTTGTTCGATATCTTATTGTTTATAATAAATATTACAGAAAATCAGTCCCAAGGGATAAAACGCACTTTACCACTTTTATAATTAGCAAAAAAAAATGGGTAATAATTTATCGTGCAATTAACCTTTTCGCCCGGGAAAGCGCCAAAGTTTATAATATCATGAAATACGAACAACATTTTACTACCTTTTCTCATAAAACTGCCAAAACTTTGATGTCAGCTGCATAGCAACGAATTCGTTATGAATAAAATGGTCTCTAGTATCTACAGAAATCATGTATTCGATTTTTTTAATATTATTATTTTCAAAAATATACAAAATATGGATATGTTTTTTTTTGGTAATAACTGGTCAAATTTTTAATTTATTACTTTGCTATGTTTGAATTAATACTTTATTTCAAATATTTATTATTTTTTTAAAACGAATTTAAAAATCCTGGGTATCCTTAGGAGGCTACAAAAATCGATATCGAAAATTGTGGTTCGAGAAGTGATTGAACTGTAAAGCCACGAAAACGCAGATTCCACGGGAATCGATTTACAACTTAAATCGGAGAGCGTCTTAGACTCGAGAAATTAAATAAAAACGAGATTAATGAAGAAGCTGAAGGAGATCGTAAAATTTGAAGCGCGTATTCTCGAGTTGATCTTTTTACATATTTTTTCAAACTAACGGGCGTGATAACACCAAAACCATATGACCAATAAAAACAAGCCAATGCTTGTTCGCTTCAGTTTTTTGCATTGCTAAATTTCCATTTTTTTTAACCAAAAAAATAATAAATTTCACAATTAGTTTGGGTTTTTCTTAGTTCATCTAGAAATTTTTTATATGAAAATTGCATTTTTCCCTCCAATTGGAGACTGCAAATACAAGGTGCTGCACAAACGTCCATAAAAGTCGGCTTCGTTTCAATATTTTTCAAATTTTTTTTTTATAATTTTTGAACATTAAAAAAAATTTAATAAATTTGAATTTCCATAAAAAAAATTGTTGCTTTTGAAGTACGAGTATAACTATCTGAGAGAGAGAGATTTTATTCGAATCGACTTAAAATTTGAAGAACATAAAATTTTAAGTCGATTCGAATAAAATCTCTCTCCAATTTCTATCCATTGTCCTGCGAAAAGGATCGTATACCTGGCATTCAACTCGTATTTCTGGCATTTATATAATGTGAAGAATTTCCAGAAACGAATATTCGAAGTCTGTGTCAGTTTATCTCGAACGTGTGTTCGTGTATATTTTCGTCTTTTATTTTATATTCTCACAGTTCATATTCTTTATATTTTATATTATTGCAGTTTGCATTTATAATATCTGATTATGGATCCACGAAAAGGTTAGCGAAGATCGAGAAGCGAAGAAGATTTCCGGAAATCTCGACCAAAAAGAAGAAAAGATTTTTTAACGCAAAACATGCCGAATCATCAAGTAAAACTTTTAGTACATCTGCGAAGAAAATGAAAGACAATGTTGATATCATTGTGCCTTAAGGTGATAGTGTAGATTATCACACTTTAAATTTTGATACTGTATTTGCTGCAATTTAGAATTTAGTGCCAAATATGTGACGGAAATATTATATTCGAAACTGCAAGTATAAGAGGACGAGGATTCAAACTTGTAGTAAAGTGTGACTCATGTGCAATTTTGGAAGCGGCATCGTCATCGTATATGGGCCCGAAATACATTACTCTTTGTAAGTTTAAAAAAATGTCTTTTGAAGTTTAATCTTTAAACGCGTTTTTTCTCGAAATGGCATTTTTGAAATCGGTGACTAAAATTACTCGAAAACTACTCAACCGATCTTTTTGATACATACATATATAGTGTTTAATCGTTCGGTTTTTTTCTATTAAAATGACCATTTTTTTGGAAACTGCAAAACGCAAAAGAAACACCATTTTTTTAACGGCCATTTGTAACAAAACTATACAATATATTTCAAAACATTTTTTTTTTTAAAATGTTCAATGTATGTATATGTACTTTAAAATCATCATCGTTTAAACAAATTTAGTACTTTTCGTGCAAAAAATTCATGAAAATTACATTTTTGGCGCTGCAAGATGGGGTAACCCCTTAATGTATTCTCAAAAGTACACTGGACTGGCTTATTTATTTCTATCATAAAATAACACCTCAAAAAACGTTTATTTAGTCCTCCTAAAGTAGAGGATCTTCCTAACTTACTTTCTTTAATCAATAAAATAGACTCGTTTCCAGTGACAATTCATACACAAAAAAATTCAAAAAAGTTGTTTATTTGAATTATGGATCTTTAAAGTATTTTTTTTATAAAAATGTATTTTTTCTAGTAATATTTAGTGTGCGTGTTTAAAATCGACTCTCCATAAATACAATTTTTACTCAGAATGAAATAAGGAACACATGGTTATCTTTTTTACCTCTGTAGGTAGGACACCCTAAATGACTTTTATTTGTAACCAAAAATAATTTTGTAGTAAATCGTGTTCTAACTAATTTTTAAAAGAAATATAACAAAATATACACTTTATGTAATTAATACGTCAACAAAATATACACTTTATGTAATTAATACGTCAATTATTTATGTCAAAAAAGTCGATAGCAAATATTTTCCAACTTGATAAAATTGTACTGAAAATTTTGGAAACAGTCGAAATGTTCGATAAGAAAAGGCAGCAAAATTTTCCAACGATGAAACTTGAAATAACCTAGAATTCAACCTCAAAACAATTATCAAACAAAATTATGAAAATTGTCTCGTTAATAATATTTAATTTTTATTTAAATTACGAAGTCATCTGCCTTATATAAATATAAAACAATCTCAGATATATTTGAAATTTTAATGTTTATCGATTAAGACAAAGAGTACTGCTGATGTTTGAGTTCGCTTGATAATTGATATAAACATTTGATGATTTTTTACGTGACCTTTTTAAACGCTTATATTAATTCAAACAGTGGCAGGTCGGCGCTCTCCTTAGTAGATCGTGCTGGCATCCGCTAAACCAAAACCGGTTTCGCGTGTTCGAAAGCGAAATTAAAAGCATTCCGTGTGCATACCAAAAAAAAGAAGAGATTTGCTAGTGATGAGAGACACACATATACACAGCGAATGTCGGTTATTTTTTTTTTTGCATACATACTATGTTATACTGTAAATATAATTATGCGGAACTGAATTATTATCTACCCATGTAATTTAGAGCAATGGCATGTATTTATAATTGTATATATATGCATATAAGTACGGTGCTTTCAAGGTGCAAATCGGTTTATATAGTACGTTCGCATTTTTTTAGTACAATTGTACATAAAAACATACATATTTCATTTGGTGTTGCTCGAATTTATATATTCGAAATGACCTATTTTCAATTGCATAACGAGCGCGTTTGCATTTTTTTAGTGTGTGTTTGAATAAATGACCTCAATTCGGTGGTTACGATTGATGCTGGATAGTGTGATAGGGTTTATTGTGCTTTTGTGCCTGTTGATGATTTGTTTATGAGATAGATTTTTTTATGTTTGGAGAAGCCATGTCAAATGTACATAAGAGAAATGAATATTTATCTAAATACATTGTAAATAAATGTACTCTATTAAAACAATGTTGCATTCTACTGCACATATTATTAACTTGTTCACTTGCATCGCCGCCTTCCCGAGTCGCTCAAAAGCAATCGTTTGTCGTCGGTCCGTGTTTGAGCAATAAAATATATTTATTGTATATTAAAAATGAATGAGCGCAGTGCTGTGAGTTTAATTCGTGCAATGACGACAACGCAATGCGTTTGCGCTCATGTTCATCAGCGCCTGCGCTTTAGTCGTACGCGCGCAACTTTAGGTCAACAAACCGTTTCTAGGACAAAGCCACCAAGTGCTCTGTGCCCGCTTTGTACTATATAAACGCACTTTATATGAGTATATAAAGTAAAATACACACAGAGTGCAACTCTGTATCATTCGGCGCTTAACTGATTAATGATTATGCAAGAGAATATTAAAAAAATTGTTTATTTTTCTGAATAAATTCCGGTATATACTTCAATACTCGGTTATATGAAGGACTATATAATTATGAAATTGTAAATAATTATAATCTAATCCAAATATAAAATATAAATGTAAGAAATCAATATTATAATAATTTTATAATCACATGACATTAAAATGCAACTTATTTGATTGACTTACTATTACTTTCACAAACTGACAAACTAGTTAATATACATAGCAAAATCCTTCACGCAACCAAAATAATTGTTTTTGCATTGTCCGCGCGTACGCCTTGCAATTGAAAGCTTGCGCTCATAGTTCGTACAAATATGCACTAAAATGCATTCGCTCATACTCATACAAAACAACACACACACACACATAATCACAGTCAATGTACGTTATTGGCATAGTTATCGGAACTGAACAGCATATCACAAAAAAAAACAACAACATATGTACATGCAAATATGTACATGCAAATATGTCGTAATCGCCGCGGTGCACACAACATAAAGTTTATGAGCCCGAGAAACAAATGAAAATTGAGTACACGTTTGAGTCAAATCTTGGTGTCGCGAATGCGCACACACTTAATTGAGTGCATTTACACACATACACATACTGACAAGTAGAAACCCATACACATGTAACGTAAGAATGCACTCGAACAGCAATTGCGAAAATGTGCAATGTAAAATAATTATTACGTTATATATAGGAAATATGCAAATAAATGGACTGTTTGTTCGTATATTTAAATGTGTCTGGTTCATACTCGCATTAACTGACTTATAAACTCATAAGATAAGAGGCATTTTCAAATAGTCGATATTTTTTTAATAAGAAAATTGCGTGAAACTGGAAACAATAATTCCAGATCATTTCTGGGGCATATTTCATTATACACTGCAAGGCGATGCAATAAAATACAGTATTACACACATATGTCCGATAGACGGTTTAAAAAAACCCATGTGCAACCGCGTGCCGCAGTTTTTGAAATGAGATAAATTATAGTGAGTAGATATAAAGTTAGTGATTGAAAATGTGTGCGGCGCACCCGGACTTGGCATCGCCGGCCGTGCAACGCTTGGTCAATTACATATTTTTATGTTCTAATTGGCCATTGTTGCGATATAGAGAAAAGTAGTTTATTATTATAATACTATAACTTTGCCAGAAATGCAGTATTTTAAGTAAGGCGTAGGCCGTAGCCAATATTATATGATAAATAGCAATAAACGTACGATAATATAAATTCAATAATTGTTTAGCTTTTTGTCTTTCGAAATATATTAGGAAATAAGCAGTATAATATTATTTATTTACGTTGTTGAAAAAATTAACCTATTAATACTAAATAAATGAACCTATAAATAATGTAATGAAATTACCGACAATGGATATATGTGAATACAATATATCCAGTAAATACATAACAATGACTATTTATTATATGATATCAAGGAAAAACCTAAATTAGAAAGGAACCTATTTGTAATTTAACTTTAAAGATTCGCATATATTTTTTGAAAAAAAAACATTTTTCTCAAAACTCAAAAATCGGTATTATCCTGTTGATATTTACAGATTGAACAAATAATTCATAATTGAAAATACTTTTGGCAAATGCCCTATTTACAGCTTATCAGTAGAGATGATACCCGAAAATCAATCTCAAATTTTAACTTTGGAAGCAGCTCAAGCCTGATGCATAGTGCTTCATTTGAAGTGTTTTTAGTAGGTACGCAAGTTTTTATTGTAACATAATAACATATCTGAAAATGTGTCAAATCGAAGATTTCCATTTTTCTTGTCATATTCAATGAAACAAGTTTTCGGCTTTCACTCTCTATTGTATTATTCTGTTTGATTAGAATTTGTGGTATATTCTTAGTGCATCGGCCTGTCCTTAGATTTTGATGAAATTCTTTCTATGTTTTATTTTGTACTAAAATTAAAACTTTTTGTTTTTATCTTTTTTTGTATTTTAAATTCTGCTGAATTCGTTAAACTAAAATCGTAAGGTTTTTATAATAATATGTTATTAGGTTTATTTAAGCTCTATACTTATGCAATTAACATTTTTCCATGATTTTTTTTACTAGTTACTTAGTAATTTAATAAAATTAGTGTAAACACAAGATGGACATTTAAAAAATAATTTCATCATAATTTGTTAATAAAATAAGTATTATATATTTTTTTTAAATAAAGTGCAAAATTTTAGCTAAATGTAAAAAAAACTTTTCGAACAACTGGATTTTGCGGATTTAAAAAACCAGTTAGCTGCATATTATATTATCTATATCTAAAATTAGGCCACTTATAAAATCTTTCATCAGAAGATTTAAAATATATATATTTGCGGTAATTTGATACATTATTAACAAAAATTAGACACAAATATTTAAATTATTATATATTTTTATATTTTCAGATTTTCAGTGTGTTGACACTTTTGTGGTTATAAACTAAACCACCAGTTTCCTTCTAAATCACATCAATGGCCAACGAAACAAAGAACTAATCTCAATAGCAATTAAAAAAGTAGAAGAAAGAAGCTCAGTATGAGTAATTAGACTTGTGGGACATAGGGCCAGTGTGCAATGGTCAGGTAATGCTAATGTGCTGTTTTGTGTTGTGCTACTCAAATTGGAGCTACTGTTCTCTAACACTAACAACACATCCCCGATGGTTAGGAGTCTTATTTGCCCTGACGCGACTCTAACAACTTTGCAGGGCAAATGCGCATATTTTTGAGATGTCTCTATGCACCGAGATCTATCTTGCTATTTATTTTATATTCGGAATCGTGAATCATCATCAACGCTTGTATATTTTTTTTTAAATCCGTGTAAGTTGGTGAAATTTTGGTTGAAAAGTCGATTCACCAAGAACAAAGAAAATATAAAAATGGCATTTGGAATATATTTAATATTCAAGATCAATTATATTGATACATTTTCATGTCCCAATTAATTTGAAAGATCTGTGGTTTCAATTGATGTACGAATTTCCAGATAAATGGACAAACCCATTTTAAATATAGGTAATATTACGCTGAAACCGCAAAACTTTGTAAATTTTTTGGTCATGAAATATCATCAAATAAGTCAACGATTCAAAGACTTATCAATAAATATAAGAAAAAGGGGTCGATTATTGTTGACACCAATTTTTCTGTGCTTCGACGGATGTTTTGAAGACTTTTTTAAAAAATCGCTTTGGTCATCAACAATTTAACTGAAAATCTTTAATCGAAAAAGAAATGATCAAGAGTCTGTCGCCATAACAGCGAAGCATTTGATGGATAATTTATTCCATACATAATTGGAACATAGATACTTTACAACGCAATACAAATATCACAACTACCTCAAAAAATCTTTCATGGTTTGTCCGAGATAGTTATTGCATGCCGACCGATATTGCAGATAACGTTCCAAGATGCTCGAAAAATAAACGACAATTAGACGGCATGTACTGTGTACTATGTATGTTATTTAATAAACAAGTTTCATTTCTCTTATCTGCCATGAGAAGATTATTTTTAAAAATTATCACAATGCTTAACAATAACAAAAACTTAAAAACGTATTTTTACTATTTATTAATTAAACTTTTTTAAATTGTATTTTCTGTTCATTTAAGCTAAAACCTGATTTTTATTCTCATACATTTCTATTCAAATTTACGCTATTTACGAGTTATTGAAAGTAATGAAAATTCTAGATAATTCTTATTAGGCGGAAAGTAAGCAACATACGAGATATCTTGTAATTGTAAGTCCAGAGGTTTTGCCTTTTTCACTCCGATTGTTGAATATGTGTATTGTGTATAATGATCATATTTACGTTTAAAATATTGTGAATTTATAAGCAATAATCAAATGCAATGTAATTTTAACTGGGTCTCACCAGACACCAGACAAAGCAAAACATTATATGGGAAGGGGGTTTATTTTTAACAACCACTGAGTTACAGGATGTTAAATTGTTTGTGTTTGCAAACAAAAACACATAAACACATAAAATGGAAATGGGTCTTCAGTTCGAGCAACGTTCCGCGCACTTCAATCATCTTCAGCGACGAGGCGCATTTTTGGATGAATGGCTATGTCAACAAGCAAAATTGCCGTATTTGGGACGAGA
>JANSTU010017751.1:0-45170 GCA_027564075.1 Bolitophila hybrida
TATTATATATATTCATATAGTATGAAAATTGCCAAGTAAAAGTTTTCAGTTTCGATCAATTTGATTTTAGCTTATTCATTAAAAAGTATTTTTGTTTATTTATGGAAAACCATATTTGAATATTATATAATAATATATATTTTTATCCGATCTGTTTAAAGTACCCCAGTTTTGTTCTGTTTTCCTAGTAAATATTCTCAATCCTATCAGAAAAATATATTATTATTTGGGTAATTTGTAATTTATACAGGTTTTTCGATTATTTTAGAGAATTGAATGGTGCAATTTGTATGAAATCATGGTGGCAACAATGTCAAATTGCAGAGCTGTCCGATTTTTTCCTTATCCACAAAATCACTGTTCTTTATTAAAAAAAATCAACAAATCTTTTAAATTTCTTTATAACATATTTTTAAGATATACTCACATTTTTTTTCTCATCCAACTAAAACAAATATATTATATAAAATTAGAATAATAAAATAAATATCCATTCTGCAAAAAGTCTTAAAATATTTTTTTTCCTTCCTGATCGATTCATGTATAACAAAATATTAGAGACTGTCATGTTACCCTTCGCACAGTGGGAAATACCATTGTGGTGGGTATTTCAGTAAGGTATTTCAGTAAGACAATGATCAAAAACACACCTCAAAGGTGGTTAAGGAATAGTTTGAAGGAGATGGGATTCAAACGTTTGATCTGAACCCAATCGAAAACCTTTTTGCCTTTCTTAAGCGACGAATCCGTGGGAAGCAATTTCAAAATATAACGGCACTTATGGAGGCAGTAAAGAAGGAGTGACGACTGAGCATCCCACAAACAATTATTGATAATATAATAGCCTCAATACCTCGACGATGTGCAGCTGTTATCAAGCAAAAAGGATATTTTACAAAATATTAGGTATTCTATTGCTATTGCTATTACGTCTATTCTCCTTATCATACAAGTATTGTTAGTTTTTAGTTTGTTTTTGGTAATAATTACGATATACTATTCAAATAAAAATGACATTTGAAATTTTGGTAAAAAGTAATAAACCAGTCTAAAAATACTAGATTTATAAGGGTAAAAAATGTACGCTAACCGAAAATTAAATTAAATTACACCGAAACAAAATATTGCTCATTGTTTTTTTGTCAAAAGTGCCTTCGTACTTTTGGCTGAATATTATCCTATTGGAACACAAAACCAGCACCAATCAACTTGAATTCGGAAGGCTCAACGTGATTCAAAACAATGTTATATCGTAGAGAGAAAAACACCCCCAAACCATAACATTTCCACCTCCATACTGTAGAAACAATACACCGATTTGTGGTACTCTCGTGGATGAATCGACAAACATATCAATCACTCTGCGATTTGTACAGAAAAAGTTCGAACTTACTACAGTCTTCGTAGGTCCAATGAACGTGTTCTTTATAAAAATATACTCTATCCTCAGCTGTAGTAGTTTTTCTCGGTCACCATTCACTGTGTCAATGCATTTAAAAATGACGATCACACGGATGACATGAGTCGGTCAATGTAGGTAATTTTTGTCCCAAAATCTGTTGACGACCAAAATGAGCCAATGCGATATTTTCCCCTCCGAGGCAACCATTGACTCGCAAAAACGATGACGATGACCACTTCCGCACAAGATGACCGTTAACTATGCGTTGACACGCACGAAAAACGGTCAATTTTCGCGTTGGCAATCAAACGGCATAACAACCACTTTGTGTCAAATATAATCAATTTCGATAAAAAAATTGTATGGTAAACATTATAATTATAATATTTTTAATAAATTAATTAATAATAGTAAAAATATTCATTATTTTGCTTTTATATTAAACAAATATAAAATGACCAAAATAAATATGGAGACGGCTATTTGGACAACGTATATGTTGAGTATCTGAGTAGCACCGTCTAAGAAATGGTTATTACGCCGCGAAGAGGCGATCTATACATGGTGGGGTGCTGCACATTTGGTAAAAAAATCGTGAAAAAACTCCAACAATTTTGGGTCCTTTTTTGCTTTTCAAAAAAATTCCATACAAACCGTTTTCTAAGCGACCCACCCTATTGCTCATCCATAAGAAGTACAAACAAATCTGAAAATTTCCATTTATCCAAAAAATATTTTTTCATATTTTAAAAGTCTATTTTTTTTTTTAAAAAAATTTTTTTTTCAACGTTTGTAAAAGATGAAAACATCAATCAATATTATTTCAGCTTTTTTTTTCATTTCATTTCATTTTAGAATAATATAATTTTTCAAACTGATTTATTAATAGTAAACAGAATTATTATTAAAAATTAAAATCTTAAATCATAAAATTATTTATTTTATTTACTATAAATTGTTATTTTCTAGCCCAAAAGTAAAAACAGTTCTCCAAACATCATCATAAATTGCCTACAAAAAATACGATACAAAACGTTATCTATCTGCAACCTTTAACCCACACACAAAAAGTTAAACTACGAGTAATACACCATTTATTATATAGCCAGCATAAGTTTGCCTATTATGTTATGTGTGTATATAATTAACAAAAACTATATATTTTATTACTCACACTCAAGAAAATATGTGCATTAATATATAAATATAATATGCGTTATGCTCTGTTAATATAAAATAGCTCCTGCGACTAATGGAGCGCGTGAGCGAATGTATTATTTCAACGCAAAAGTGCTGCATTGCACAGAACCCATTGAACCGATGCATCTGTATATGTTATAACTGCATTTGAGTGATATTCTGTTAGACGTGCAATTAGAAATTACGTAATAACGTCAATATATATTACATATATGTGTCATAAAATATAAGATATACCATAATATATTATAAATTTAACGAATGTAATAGATTTAAGACGTATACATTTCGAGGTTGCTTTGTGCACTTTACAATATGCACAAGGAGCAATTGCGCACGCGTACAGGTGACTAAAATGTAAATTGCGACCTTGAGCATTTAGCGTTCGGTCGCAGCACGAGATGCTTTGGAAATGCATTTTTGCATGTTCATATATAGTATACATATTTGTAAATTACGCTTGCATACTCTATAATTACGCGCGCGACACAGCGATGACTAAATTGGTAATTATCAAGATGAAGCCTTTCTTGCGGAAGAGATCATTTTAATTCGCATATGCAATTTATACTGAGTTTTGTTTCATTGAAACGATACTTTCTTTGTTATGTTATGAACGCTGCACATCTAAATAATTATTAAATTATATTATTATATTTTTTTGTTGAATTTATTATATTTTTGAATTTGTTTAAATTATTTTTTTATAATAATATAAAATAAACAAAAAATTAGGTTATGTTTTGTAAGCTTACTGGAAAATTTATATTATACCAAACTTCATTTCAATGTAAAAAAGAATAGAAAATTCTAGCATCTAGATTCAGACGGCAACGGCGGCTCAACTCTGTTAAAATGTCATTATTCATTCAACTAAATAGAAAATAGACTTCACCGGCAAATCGTTGCACTGCCTGAAAATAGAAGGTGTTAAATCTCGGTAGGAATCAGTTTATTATACGTGAGGAAATAGAATCCACTATAAATAGCCGCACGAGTCAAATAAATTGATCTCCCCATTTTCAGCTAGGCGAGCGTACTAGTAGAGCATAATAAGAGCATAAAACTCTTAGATAATGGCTATACATATTACATAAACATATATACCATATGTGCGTATTTCTATGTATATGTATGTTTACACTGTGCGCCTAAATTGATTTGTTTAAAACGTTTTTTTGCGTCCGCACACGGGACGCATTGCCGTAACAAATATATTATACGTTGTGTCGCGCGCTTTTTCTCAGTGACCTTATTTCCTATTCGTTCACTATTTTTAGTTTATAGTACGCAGGCACATGCGGTGTGACATTTACATATATACACATTTGTACGCCATCATCGCCAGCACACTGTCATACACACACATCCACTCACGCAGAGATGAACGTGCACAGCGAAATGCGTTTACCTTTAAGCAATTGAGATTGGCATAATTTCCTTTTACCCAGTTTATTTAATGTGTTTTTATCGTGAAAATCATGCTGTGCTAATAAAATTCATAATTTTAAAATATTCACAATTTTGTATTTTACTAAAAAATATCCATATGATTTTGCATTCTTACATTTTTTATGATTTTGGATATTTACAATAAACTATTTAAAAAAAATAATTTTGAAATAGTATTAAACGAATGTTTAATTATCTATAAGTGCTCTCGAATTCAGAGAACGGTACGACAATATGATGAGAATTTCAAAGTGCAAGGAGTTGACTAAGTAAAATAAATGTGGCTTTATCTTTTATGTCATTAAGACAGATTCCTGTTGAGTTTGGGTGTACTGGAACGCAAGAAAGGATCCGGTCCGAAGGATTAAAAAAAATCAGGATGTCGACTGCAAATCGCTTCAAAACTGCTGTTGTTATTCGAGCAGTATCCGTATTCTATTTTAAATCACACGTGACTTTTGACAGTTCAAATGAGAATATATTCTATTTTATCCTAAATGCCGTGAAAATGTAAGTTTTTCAAATGTCACTGACGATTTTCTCCGTTCGGAATCATACGATTGGAGTATACAGCAGTGGCGAACAGTTAATCTATTTGGGTCAGATGGAATAGGGCATCCGATCCGTCAAATGATTTGGAGATGTTTTTTCTATCATGGAATTGGAGAAATAAACACAATAAACACTGATAAACACTGAATTCCATAATTGAAAAGGTGTGGTATAACGAAATAGCCCTCGAGTACCTCCAAAAATTGGTAGACTCCATGCCAACCAGAATTGCTGCGGTAATTGCCAACAGGGACCAAATAATAAAAATTAATTATTATTACTATATTAAGACTTCCTTATAACTATTAACTTAAAAAAATACTACCTAAAAAATATAGCCATGATGTTTTACCGTTTCTTGAAAATCAAAATTAGATTTACATGAGAAATGTTAAAAATTATAATGGCTAAAAATAACAAATCCATTAGTATCAAAATATGTTTTTCCACAAAATGTGTGTTTTAACACAAAGAAGACCAATTTTGTTTTGCAGTTTTTAATCTCGCTACTGTGTAATATATTTCCTTTAATACATGGTTTGCTGTGTTCCCGATCTCGTCCATAAGTAGAATTGCTTACGTCCACAGTAAACGAACGTTCGTTGATTTTATCCGATACTATTCCTTTTCGTCAAGCACTGTCTGCATCTGTAAGCTTAACGAATAGTGGTTCTTTTATTGTCAGATATTTTTTTATTGGTTTTTGTTTGTAAATCGATTAGCCAGCTCATCAACTTCGAAAGGCAAGCTTGGAATCTTTGATGACCTCATAGGCTGCCTTTGTTGGTTAGGACTAAACTGTTGTCAGACTTGGCAGTTGGCCACTTCATTCTTTAGATGTTCATAAATACCTGACCAAAATAACGAGTCTCTTGCAAGCTTAACAGTCATCTCAACACCTTCTAAGTGTTTGTTTTCGGCTAAGTGAAACCTGGGAAGCAGAACTGATATATGCCCTTTGATGGCACAGTCTGTCTGCAATTCCTTTGCTACGACGATAATTTCAACAAAAGAATAAAATTCCATACACATTCGACTTGGAATTAAAGGGTTGGCATCTGTTCTATAATGCTCTTCAAATGTTGTCTGTCGCCGTTTATCTTTTCTATGAGGTTCATCAATGGCTGCCTGTCGTCGTTTTTTTTATTAAAAATTCCCTATCTTCTTGAAGGACTGTATGCAATAGTCAAGGATCAGAATTTAGCGACTACTTGTATATTGCAAGCAAAGGCTTGTAGTCACTCTGCACGCTCACATTACGCCCAATAATGTATTGATAATAGCGCATGCTTCCAAACAGTATTGCTACCTTTTTATTCGCGCATAGTTTTATCGGTGTGTGTTAAGGTTCTGGACGTAAAGGACACCGGCTTACCATCCTGATAATAACCTTCCCTGGATGATAGACTTCTCGCTTCGGCAGAATAACAATTGGCCGAAAATATTTTTTTTAATACATAAAAAATAAAATTTAAATTGACACAAAATAAAAAAAAAAATTAAAAAACGAAAAATTGGTAATTTTTAGTGTGTGTGTGTGTGTTTCCGAGAATTTGTTTTCCTTAAGCATGTTAAAAAAGATGTCGGACATAGAGAACTATTCGTCATTCCCAAGGGTTGTTTTACCTATGCGAGAGGGTACTATTTCACGACCCACTATCTGCCATTCCCAAGGGTTGTTTTCACTAAGCGTGATTCAAAATTGTTTTTCGGCCAATTGTCGTAAAACTGAATGGATGAGCATTTGCGCGGGACAAATGAAACGAATATTTGCAATTCAACAGTCAGATATTTTTTTTTTTTATTCTCAAATGATATGGACAAGAAAACAAATATAACATTTACACTTAACGAACCATCAGTTTCAGTTTTAAAAAAATATTTTTCGAAACATCAGTGGAAATAGATTAGCAATTTCTGTTATACTTTTTGTCATTTAGCATGCCCTATTTAAGTTTTTGGAAATCGGCGCTTACTTTTAACGTTGTACTTTATGCTCCTCTGCTCACATATAATCATCATTATAAATCATATACAAAAAAAAACACCGACAATACAGTTAACACGAGCGAAGCGCTGGCTGCCGGCATTGCGATAAAAATATTTATTATACTATTTTATGCACCGATAACTTTGACGCGTGCTTTTATAAATCTATTCGTTCGTGCGCCTGCGCAGTTCGTTAACTTCAATCAACTAATGCGCCCACCTATTCTTACGCCAAATGAGCGGCTTTCCGCACTCACGCTAGTTATTTTTTTTAATCTAAAAGTCTCCTAAATTGGCTTGGTCTCTGTGTTGGTTTTATAACAACAACATGAGTATCTAATTGTAATTAAGTGAAAATCTGCTGAGCAAACACAAGATTTGCATAAGAAAATCCAGTATACGAACTGCTGTTGAATTTACATACTAATTGTTTAATTTATTTCAGTCTGCGCCATTAATTGATGGGAATTTTGTAATATATAAATAAATATATGGTCTTAACTAATATCATTAATGCACAGTTTTAAATTACGGTATTTATATGTTAGATTTTACCTTATCGCACGTAAAAGTCCCAATATAATATTTATTAGAAACAAATCAAATATGCATAGTACGTTTCCATTTGGCATACATTATTTACAAAAAAAAAAATGCGTGTATATCAAACAATGAACTGCGTGTTTATGATAAATGATTCAAGAGACACGACTTCAAGACAATTTCTTCTTTTTTCTGTTCTTTACATTTTATGAACGCGCAAAGAATTTTAAATACGTGTGGGCGTACAACAACACCAAAACTTTAATTAAACCCATCAATTTGTTTGTTCGTGGCAAATCGTACAGACTGTCGTCGTCGTGCCAGTATAATAACCCTAAATTCGTCTCGTGATTCACATTTTATAATATATTTTCTTTTTTATTTTGCAGAATGAACCGACCACCGCAACAACAAGAACAGCTCACGATGGCCGAGAACGATGCGGCTGCTCTGGCCGTTGACCTTTTCGATCACTTTAGTTCGGCCACCACAATGCGACAGATTCTCGGACTGCATCGAAGCATGTGCGACACAATCGGCTTACGACCGGCACCACTAAACGATTTCTACCCAAAACTAAAGTCAAAGATAAAGAGTTGGAAGGCCCAAGCACTGTGGAAGAAATTCGATGCACGTGCATCACATCGAGTATACAATAAGGGAACAGCGTGTACGGGTACCCGAGTGCTGGTCATCGGAGCAGGTCCATGTGGTTTGCGCACTGCCATCGAGGCCCAGTTACTTGGTGCCAAGGTTGTACTGGTCGAGAAACGTGATCGAATCTCTCGTAACAATGTCCTACATTTATGGCCTTTTCTAATAACAGATCTCCGAAATCTGGGTGCCAAGAAATTCTATGGTAAATTCTGTGCTGGTTCCATAGATCACATCTCGATTCGTCAGCTACAGTGTATTCTTCTAAAAGTGGCACTATTACTGGGAGTAGAAGTCCACGAGGGAATTTCCTTTGAAAGCATTATTGAACCAACCGAAGATTGTGGCTGGCGTGCACAGGTTTCACCCGAAGATCATGCTGTCTCACATTATGAATTCGATGTACTCATCGGTGCCGATGGCAAACGAAACACACTCGAGGGCTTTCGGCGCAAAGAGTTTCGTGGCAAACTGGCCATAGCAATTACAGCGAATTTTATCAATAAGAAAACCGAGGCTGAAGCAAAGGCCGAGGAGATCAGTGGTGTTGCGTTTATTTTCAATCAGTCATTCTTTAAAGAACTGTACAAAACGACAGGCATTGATCTAGAGAACATTGTATACTACAAAGATGAGACACACTATTTTGTAATGACAGCCAAAAAACACAGTCTCATCGATAAGGGTGTCATTATGCAGGACTCTAGTGATCCAGCTGAGTTGTTATCCGCAGCAAATGTAAACCGTGAACGCTTGCTCGGATATGCCAAGGAAGCTGCCGAGTTCTCGACAAAGTATCAAATGCCAAACCTAGAGTTTGCTGTTAATCACTTTGGAAAGGCTGACGTGTCTATGTTTGATTTTACATCAATGTTTGCCGCCGAGGTGTCGAGCAGTGTTACCGTACGCAAGAACTATCGTCTGCTTCAGTGTCTCGTTGGTGATAGTTTATTGGAACCATTCTGGCCGACTGGATCTGGCTGTGCTCGTGGATTTCTATCCAGTATGGATGCTGCGTACGCCATTAAACTATGGGCTAATCCGAACAACAGTATTCTGTCTGTGCTGGCACAGCGTGAGAGTATCTACAGACTGCTGGCTCAGACAACACCGGAGAATCTACACCGGGACATTGGATCGTATACCCTTGATCCGGCAACACGATATCCACATTTGAATCGTTCTGTGGTAATGGTACATCAGGTTAAACATCTACTGAACTCGGATGATCCATTATTGTTCGAGCAAACGCATGCAGATAATAATGTGGTGATGCTGGCCACTCCAGAGCATCCGTTACGAAGGAAACGACGAACTGGTGATTTTGTTCCGTTGGCTACTGTACTGCTTCGGTGGATAAGAGCACAATTGCATGCGCATGCATTCACTGATAATTTGAGTAATGTGTCGGAGTGTTTTACGAACGGACAGGTGCTGTGCGCTTTAATAAATCGGTAAGTAAATAATTTAATCAATCAATCAATAATCAATCAATAATAATTAAGTGCATTATTGCCAAACAAAAATTTTAAGTTTTATATATTTTTTTTTGCTGAAAAAATAATAGATTATGGAAAATAAGGTAAAAAATTAAGAGACTTGAAAAAATCCAATTTTATTTGTTTTATCAAACAAAAATCAGGAAGCAAAATAAATTATATATTCTTTTCGAAAAATAAAACAACACTAAATGCTTCCCCATTTTTTCAGCTATCGTCCGGATCTGGTAGATCTGACCGCTCTGACCGGCTGCAGTGTTCGCGAATGCAATGACGTTGCCTTCACCATCATTGAAGAAGAACTTGGTATTCCACAAATAATGACGTCCGAAGATTCAGAAACTCTTGAAAATGTTGACTCAAAATTATGGCTGACTTATCTCGAACAAATTTGTGAACTGTTCCGTGGTGAAATTCCACATGTCAAACATCCAAAGCTGGACTTTGCCGAATTGAAGGCAAAACAACAAAACAACAATCGCGTTCCAGATTTCTCACGTTTGCTTAAACTAACCTCACGCAGCAAGGTCAAGTCTCCGTCTCGTGATGTCGAAATGACAAGTCCACGTACAGCTGCAGCCCAGCCAGATGATGAGCGTTCGGTTCGACGTGGTATCATTGCGACCGGACGTAAGCTCGTGCTGACCGAACATTCGTCTCCAGTGGATGCACCTGCCCGACGAGCTCGTAAGCGTCGTAGTCACGAGAAATTTGGCAATGTGGTGAGTGTATATATTTTGAAAATACCTTTTTTTTAAATATAGCTTGTCCTAAATTCACAATTTCCACGATAAATACATAAATCATAGGAAGAGCGTATGCAACGTCAACATGAAATTGAGGAAAATCGCACGGATCGTCATAATAAACGTCGTCTACAGCGTGCGCAGCAAACACAGAACTTTTTCAAGAGTCTGCATATGCTACAAGCTAATACGCTGCTCCGTGAAAGCGGTGATAGTTCCAGTGCATTCGAGGACTATTCGATATTCTTGTATCGACAGTCTGCTCCCGAGTTTGGTGATCGTGTCAAAGAACTGGAACGCAAGCTGTTGTATCCCGTAAGGAATGCCTGCGAGTTGTTGTTGTGTTCTCTCTGTGTGTTTGGCTCTTTAAATAATAACACTGTGCAGCCTGTCGATGTGTTAGCTCTCTAACCCAAATTATTATCGATTTTTTTAATATAATTTTTATAATTATGCTTTTTTGTGATAACTTTTGTTAAACATTTATTTTATTGTGTATATTTAATTAAATATTTCTGTTAAAGGATCGTGAACGCGGCATATCATCAGCTCTACCACGAAATGGACCTGATGACCAGTTCAATGATCGCATCAAGTCCATGGAACAGCGTATCGCAGCTAAAACAGCAGCACATACCGACAAGAAACCCAAGGATCTATTACGTGCCATCGGCAAGATTGAATCAAATGACTGGAATATTCGTGAAATTGAAAAGAAAATTGAACAGTCAAAGAAAACGGAGGTTTGCAAGAGTCGTGAGAAAGTACCGAAATGGAGTAAGGAACAGTTTCTGCAGCGTCAAACGAAAATGTCCCGACCCATCGATCGTCAGGAATCGGTGGACGATCGATTCAAGGAGATTGATCAAACAATTAAGAATTTAGACAAACAGCTAAAAGAGGGCACAGTACTAGAGCGTGGACAACGTGGCAAGAATAAGGTAGCATCGATTGCCGGAAATTTCGGCAAAAGGGATGAAACGAAAACAGACTCCACAACCGCATCGACAGCAGCTGCTGGTGGTGTACAACGATCCAGCTCGAAGGCAGGTCTGGTTTTTAATACGGCCGGCGTTAAGGATATCTGTCATTTTTGTAGTCAGAAAGTATATTTAATGGAGAAACTATCAGCCGAAGGTTTGTGCTTGCATCGATCCTGTCTGAAGTGTCATCACTGTCATACGAGTCTGAGACTCGGAGGATATGCTTTTGATAGGGATGATCCGGATGGTCGATTCTACTGTACACAGCACTATCGATTGCCTGCGAAGATTGTGCGACCCGCACCGAGGCGTTCGATGTCAAAGTTAAAAACGAAATTAATTGAAGCGGCGGATGCCGGCACCGTTAAGGTTCCGGAAGCACCAGAGACGCCGAAGGGTCGTCGTGAGAGTTTGGCTAAGATGGATCTACTAGATAGAGGTAATTTTAATAGACATTTTTAAGTTTTATTTTTGTAATTTATGATGTATTTTATATTTATACAGGTCAAACTCCTGAACGAATTGAATTCGAGAACGCTGACGCGATGTCCGACGGTGAGCCTTCACTGGGCAATATAATCGACGAGAACGAATGGACAGATCGTAACTTTGGTACCGGCACTGAAGAATCTGAATCAGAGTTATCCAGCAGTGATGAATCTGAGTCCGAGTCCGATTCAGATATGTACGAAGAGGCGATGGGCTCACCACTGGGTGCCCAAACACTGCAGCTAGCCACCGACTGGATTGGAAAACAACGATATTCTTCAAATCATTACAGTGACGAAGATGACGATGACGATGAGTTCTACGACTCGAGCGAAGGTAAATTTAGATAACAAAAACTACACACTTATTTAAATAGATATAGATTTATATTTCACAAACAAATTACAATGTTTCGTTGAGTACACGACGAGGCGTCCGATTCATTGGTCTGTATGCACTTGATTCGGTTGTTAGAGGCATCACTAGTCTATTGAATGCATTTATCATTCGTTGTACCAAATTACCACGATTTCTGCGTCGTCTTGTCGAAGCCAATTCAGCGAGTTGTCGACGTTCGGATGCCTGTGCCCGGCAACTTGAGCATACATTGAAAATCCTTGCTGGCGAAGATGACGGCGGTGCACACATGCATCTTTCACGTCCACCGCCACCAACACGTCGAACTGGAGTTGTGTTGTTGTTATTTATTTGAACACCAACATTCTGGATTAGCTTTGTAGCGTCGGTCGCTAGCGGATTGCTGCACATTTTCTAGCGAAAACCCCAAAATGATAAACTATTTGACGTTTGCGCTCTGAGACTAAAACAGGCACTGATCGAACCATTCGAACGATGCTATTTAGCGATTTTTGTTTAGTTTTGTACCTCTACCTCGAAAAGGTCCTTTTTACCTGAACGACATGTCGGTTTTTTCACAGAAAAAATCTGTATGTGTGTGCGATCGTATAGTAGGGATGTCGCTCGCCGTTCAAATTGAATGATGAATGAATACTACCACGAAAGGAAGAAATACAGAAAATAAGAGCATTCATGATAATTCATAATTAGTTTTTCTTTATATGGAATCAATGTAAATTATATTACTTAACGATTTGAAGCAGAATTTTAGAAATTCTTATCTACGTCGGAAATCGTTATTATTGGAATCAAATGCAATGCATTATGGTGTCTGGTTATGATTTAATTTAATGATTTTGAGCGTTTTTGTTCCTAAAAAAAATAAATCTTTAAAAATAAAACAAAAAAAAAACGGTTTAAATGTTTGTAAACATCACAAACATAACATAACAAATTACGGAACCTGAATTTTATAAGCTTTTATTTTAACAGACGGTGAAGCCGACAGTCAAACCGAAGGCGAAGAACAAGAAAATGCACGAAAGATTCGAATGCAAGAAGTGAAACTGAAGCCGCTACCATATCTACCCACAGACACCGAAACTGAGGTAAGTTTTCTAGATTTACTAACATTCAAACAATTTCAATTAAATTATTATCATTTTGGTGATGGCAAACAAAACACATGACATATTATTTTTCTTTTTATTTCGTTAACTTCGCACCGTTTTCGCTGGTCCATCGCGTGCATCTGTTTTATACAGATCGTGTCCACCGCCATCGCCACAGCTGCGACACCACGCGCAAATCCCGTTCCACTTGCATCCTCTAATAAAACCGACATTAAATTCCTAGACAATACGGTCGACACTAAATTCACAGCCGACATTGATCGTCTAAACGAAAGTTTATACAAAATTAATAACTACATACAGCTGACCAAGGACATTGATGGTATGAAACGAGACAGTCTCGTCAAGAATGACATTCAGCGTAAGCTCAGCATGAAAGAGCAATGGCTTAAGAATAGCGGCGATGAGGGTAGTAACGGTGCTCGTAGTTGGGCCAGTTCAACATTGAGTTTAAATCGTAATACTAGCGATCAGGGTAGTCTGGGTGGTGTCGGTCTGTCAGGTTCTACTGTCAGTCTACAAAATCCTGTGAAAAATTTAAGTCTCTTGAGTTTGGATTTAATTTCGACAACTGCCGCGAATAAATCTACAGCAATTGAACAAAATTCAGATATGGTGGTACCAATGTCGCCACGTGCCGAGCCAATTGGTGAACTTGGATTTTTAAATAATCTTGAGATTAGTGATCAGGAAATTGAGGAACTCTCCTCCGATCCGGATTTTGCATGGAAACGTGGACGACCACCATCGAAACCCTTTGAAGCGTATGATCCACTTGCTAGTTCTCTCAAGAAAATCGAAATGAAAAACTTTTCCGACACCAAGAGTCATATTCAGTCACAGATGAACTCACCAAAAATGTCCACAAAAGCTGTTGATCGTGATCTTAGTAAATTCTTTGCCAAAAAAGAGGAGGCACCCGTTCCGGTTAATTTAAATAAAACTCAGAAAGAACTTAAAAATGTAGATTTGGCCAAGTACTTTGCACCGAGTCCGGTACAGGGTCGCAAGAGTTTAAATTCACCGACCGTCACTCCGATCAGTGCATCTCCAGTAATGCCTCGCAAGGAGTCTGCATCTGGTGCTTCTACTGGACGTGATGTCAATTTGAATATGTACTTTGCACCCAGTCCGGTGCAGGTTCAAAAGAACCAAAATATACCGGCATCACCAGTTATGGCACGCAAAGAGACAGCACCTTCTACTTCGGCTCGGGATGCCAATCTGAATATGTACAGCCAACAATTGGACGGAGCTGTTGACTTCCAAAAGGTTGTAACGCGTCAGAATACTAAACGCAAGTCACTGACAGATGTAAAGCCCAAGAAAAAGAAACCAGTTGATACAGTTTTACAGTTTGATAAACTTAGTGAAGACATCAGCGTCGGACGTTCGTTGAGCGGTGACTACAGTGGTCTGTTCGATGACATTGACAACACAGAACAGGTTGACAAGATGTTTGATCAAGTGGCAGCTGAAGTGGCTCCTGAGGTTGTTACTGCACCTGTGGTAATTAGAGCTATTGTCAAACCCAAGCCAATACAAAACTACTTCGGTCCTAAAGTTATTGAAAAACCAAAGTTTATACAAAAAAGTATTGCGAAAAAGCCACCAATTAAAGCTAAAGATCCTGAAAATGTAACGTACAGCAAACCGGCTCCAACATGGTGCAAAAAATCGGTTGTAGCTCCAGATGATATAGAAACAATGTTTCTTTCAAAGTTCTCGGATAGTTTAGTGAATGAGATTAAGCAAATGGAGAAATTAATACGTGCCCAAGAGCCATTAGCCGTTCTGTCTGACATTGATATGGATGACTTTGAAAATGTTGCAGAGATAGTAGCACCTCCACTGCCGCCAAAAACTAAAAAGAAAGTTTTAGTAAAAAAAGTGGTCAAGAAGAAGGTTATAAAAAAGGCAATACAGCCAGAGGTTATGGTGATTGATGAAAAAAGCCCAAAATACTCGTTGGCCGATCACATTGACAAGCAGTTTGAGCTGCTTAGCCAGGATGCCGTTGCATTTGCTTCCAACCAACCTCCCGTTGATGAGGTGGTAGTGAAGGACATAACAACAAAACCTCTTGACATTGTGGACAGCCCACAAATTAAACATGAAATCGAAAACGATTCTGTGGAATTGATGTTTAATGAATTAGCCAGTGAGGCCATTGTGGAAAGTCCAAAATTATCGGAAGCTATTGAGATCGAGAATAGTGTGAAACCACCATGTCCCATTAAACCGGAGCGTCGTACAAAATTAACCAATTCGACAATCGATCGAAAGCCAGAAACAATTCAAACTTGTTCGAAAGTTGCGGTTCCACTTTCTGTGGCATTTACTGAAATTGTAGATTTTACAAGTCCCCAGGAGTATCTTCTTCAAGGTACTTCCGAATCACAGATTCAGGTGCCAATAAAACCAGTTGAGGTAAAACCAGTTGAAGATAAACCAGTGGGAGTCTCGAACAAAATCCTGTTTAGATACAAGCCAATTGTAAGTGTTTGTACTCGTGATCCACCACCGTTGTACACACAGGTTATTAAAAAAGTAAAAACACCGGAACCTATGCAGGCATTGGAATCTGAAGTAAAGACTCAGCCACAGCTAAGTCTACCAATTGTTACGCCACGAAGTCCAAAATTGCAGATTACCCAAGAAACACCACAAAAGTCCACATCAAATTCCGATCAAACCGAACAACCAACTCCGATTAAATTCGGCTACAAGCCAATTGACTATGAGTCCCTTGAAACCGTACTAAGCCCCCGACGACCTAGTCGCAAGCAGTCGCACCAGGATCCTACCACTGAATTGCTGATCGAACGAAGTCAGCAGATTCACAATAAAAAACAAGAGTTTATGGATGAAAAACTTAAAGACTCCTCCAATCCGTATTTGCGACGAATGATTGAACGTGAGTCACGCGATAGCCTTAACAATATTGGTCACGAGGAATCCGTACCAACACCACCCGATCGTAAGCACTCGTTATTGAAGAAAGACTCGATTAAGTCCACCAAGTCCACAATGACTCCTTCAAGAACAGTTATGGATCTGTTTCGAAAGAGTCCGACCGTTGCAAAGGACAAGGATGCCAAAGAAACGAAGGACGGATGTGTAGTAGCCTAGATTGTCTCTTGATCATGTCCGTTAGCGGTGTAGTAAATTAGTTAGAAGATATAAATTGTTACAATAAAAAAAATAAAAAACGATGGAAAATACACAGGAATTTTAATTGATTAGAATAAATTTTAATGTTATGGTTTGGAAGTAATAGTGGGGGTTGATCTTCAGGAGGTAATCGTCGTTGTGTGTTGTTTAATGTGTATTCTGTTATTAACCATTCGCGCTCATTAAACAAATACTATAAATAAATATAACAAAATCCCGTCATTAAAAACATTTTTTTTTTGTTAAAAATTTAATCTTAAATCTTATTGTTAAAATTGTATAATTTTTTTTTTTGTATACATTTATATGGCTTACGTCGTTTAACATATAAAGCGTTTGCGCACATTATTATTACGTTTTTTTAGTGTGAATTTAATGTGGTTATCCGTAATGTGATTCATCGAAAATAATATAAAAACCGCTCAAACCTGCTAATCCTAACGCATATGCCTGAGCCTGCTTATTTGTAGTTTTTTTTATAATGTGGAGTTATTCTCATGATAATTTATGTATTTTCTGTGTCCTATTTTTAGGTTCAAAGTGACTCGGATTCATCGTCACCGGTGGTTGGACTCAATTCGGCTACAGAAATATCTACGGACTCAGAGTTTGAACAAGATCCGATTATTCGAGAGGCACCGCAAATTTTCATCGATGATACACACTTGCGGAAGCCAACAAAAGTGCAGGTAAAATATAATTTTTTGCTTCACCTTCAGAACGGATAATTCATTTAAACTAATTCTTGGTATACAGGTCAAACAAAGCATTATCGAGAATGGCATACGTCGACCATCTCCTAACAAACCGTCCACGGATGCTCGAGGAGCATACATGGACAATCTGCCCCACATTGAGTTCAAACCTCTTGTTCAAGTCGATCCGTCCGTGCTAACCTCAAATCGAGTACCTTTACAGAACCCTAGAGCCGGTGACTATATGCTAAACAAAACCGCTAGCACGGAGGGCATTGCATCGAAAAAGAGCCTTGAGCTAAAGAAACGCTATTTGCTCGGCGAGTCCGGTCTGGCTGGTGGTATTCAAAAGTCCGATTCAACGTCAGTACTTGACTCAAAGTTCAAGAACTTCCGATCCAACATTTCCGAGTGCCAGAAGATGTTACTCACAACGGACGCCAATCAGACGATGCAAACGATGTTCAAGAGTAAGGGCACCAGTGATGTTTCGACAAATTCATCGCTGGTCACTAGTAAAGATTCTTCGGACATACCCAAAGCAGTGGTTAGTTCCGATGAGAAGGAGAATCGGTACGGCCAGTTAGTCATCACCAAGAATGAGATGAACAAGTCAACCGAAATAGCACAAACAATTGTTGTAAAAGATTCGCTTCTAAAGAGTGTTCCTTTAATAAGTGATCTAGCAGATATAAATACCTCACCCACAAAGTTGGTCACTACAACTGTGGATATCATTGATTTGATTACTCCGGAAAAACAACAGCCCGTCATGAATACTCTGCCCGAAATAACTACTCGTAATAATCAAGATTTTCTACGAAGTTTGAGTAAGAGTTCCGATGTTACGGTTATCGACCTTACCGCAGATTCTCCTGTCAAGGACCGCTCGCTAGAGAGCAAATTCGAAGACTACAAACCAATAAGATTGGAGCAGGATATAAAACCGGAACAACCACAGACTGTTGCCGAACGCAGCAAATCCACAATTGACACAATGCTGAAGCAAAGCGAAGAGCATCGTAAATCTGTGAGTCCAATACAGGAGACTAGCATTACAGTGCCTACAATACCGTGGTCTTCCAAACTCTCCAAAACCTCTGATCTCGAATCAGACAGCCTGTCGTCGAGTACCAGCAGCAGTGTTGATGACATACCACACTATATCCTTGATTCGACCACCAGTCCGGATACTGTGCCCGCAATAACTGCTGAACGTTTTGTTCCACCAAGACTAGAAGTACGCGATACATCCGGAGAGCTTATGCAAATTGATAGTCTTATGATAATCGACGGACAGTATGTTGGTGATCCAGAAGATCTCAAGATAATGCAGATGCCCGAACAATCTGTCGCAGAGCTTCCAAAATGTGATATTCCAGTTAAGTCTTCTCCAGTTGCACAATCTGGATACAAGTACGAGTCTACATCTAGCCAACGGCCGAATCGTGTGTTTGACACAAAGAACGAAAATAAAATTGATACTCTAAAGAATATTCCACTTGTTATGCCTATTTTATCAGAACCTGAACCCAATCCAGCTGTTGTTGCCGTGAAACCGACCTCATTAAAGCTTACAACGATACTCGAACCACAACAAGTGGACAATGATAAAACACCGACGGCTATGGCTGCCGATAATTCAGAGCAGCTAACAATATCCGATTCTGAGACCGAGATGACCGGACAACTACTAACCGAAACAGAGCTCTCCGACTGGGCAGCTGACGATGCGGTCTCCGAGAACTTTGTTGACATTGAATTTGTTCTGAACTCAAACAAAGGTACAATTAAACGTAACAAAAAGACGAAAAAGAAGCATAACTCTGCTGCTAAATCTTTATCGAGTACTCCGCGTTGTCCGATCGTAAAAGATCTGGACTTTGAAGATATCGAGTTTATGGACACTGGATCCGAGGACAGTTGTGTTGAAACGTTATCGGCCACTAACAAGGCAATGCTAAAGAATCGTGGATACGTTCAGTTTGTAGACAATCAACCACCACCGATTGGATTTTCTAGTTATAAATCAGATGCAGGATATGGTAGTTCACCAAAGGACTCCTTTGAGAAAAGCTATAAACCAGAGATGCTGGAGTTGTTGGAGGATAGACCAAAAGAGGTGGCCGGCATTGACTACATTGAACAGGGTGCCTGTATACTAGGAAATGACTTTGATTTGAAGACACCGATGAACGAAGGCCCTCCACCAATATTTGCAATACGTCAGAATGATTTCCAGCAGGCAGACAGTCTGAATGACATGGAAGAGGACAGTCTACTAATGATTGCTTCGCAAGGTACCACAACAGAGGACAGCGATGCTTTAACAATCGTCACAAGTCCTGTAGACTCAACACCGAAGAGCTCATTGCCAACAACATTGAGTCTGACCAAAGTAAGTACGCACAAATCCTCAAACGAGGATCTATTGAATGGTAAGCGCAAAGAAACATCCGAGGAATGCTCGTACGAGGATTATGTGCGTCAGCTACAGATGAAGATCACACAGATCAGCAATGCACGTGATTCAATCGATATACGTAAAACAAAGCGCAAGTCCTCGAAAGGAGACACACCGACTGGTAACAGTTTTATGGTCGAGCCACAGACGCCACCATTATTAAACTCTGTGATAGATAGCAATAAGTTATTAAGTATATACGTAAATAAGCCAGAAGAACTACCGGCTACAGTCACTGAACGCATAGAGGAGATCACCAAGGAACGCACAAAGCAAAAGGATCTTATTCATGATCTCGTCATGGACAAGCTGCAGAGCAAGAAACTATTAAATGCTGAGAAACGTTTGAATCGCAGTCGAAATCGCAACAGCATATTCAGTCCGAGCAGCAATGGTACACCTCCTACGACCCCGTCCGCATCGTCTGTCGGTAATAATTCTAATTCCTCTACACCACATTACATACATCAGCCAATAGCCGTCGAACAACGAAATAAAAATAGTGCAAGTCTAGTCACTGGCGGCTCGTCTCCGCCCAAGATCACACCAACGAAAATTCCATATTTCTCATCTGCTTCGAAGAACATAAACTATACAAGTCGTTCAATGGATCGTCCGCTCAGTGAACTTCTTGAAACGGTTCACGTAGCAGAGCTACCGATGATCAAGAAGACCCAGTCATTTTGTGTGTATCATGCACGTAATATTCCGCCGAGTCTTCCAGATCCAGCAGAAAATAGCATGAATGGATTTACAACACCTATTCCACCACCGCGTCGCAAAAACGATGAATCTATAACACAGACAGAGCGTCTTCGACAGGACGCACGTGCGCGAGCACGTCTCAAGTCCAACCAAGATCTTGGACTCAGTCCTGATGAGAAAATTCAACTGCTTCGCAAACGTTTTCATTTAGACAGTGTGGCTGCTGAAAACAAATCGGACGATATGAAAGTTCGTGAACGCAAAATGATGGCTTCGAAGAGTGTGAATGATGTTTCGGCCGTTCACGATTCTAGCGAAAAGATCACAAACACCCTGACACTCAGTGAATTCACGTCTGATCCAAATCTCACCAAACCGACAGTGACGGCAACAGCTGCGGCCGCAGCTGGTACTGCGCCAGTACGTCGTAATCTGCGACACAAAGATCCCGAACGACGACGTAGCATTATCAAAGCTGTCTCGGACTTTTTCCACAAGAAGCGTAGCGACAAGGAGGGTTCAGCCTCACCGCCAACAACTTCAACACCGTCCTCGGCAAAGGACCATAAACCGGACGGTGTGTTTGGTCGCTTCCGCATCACGCCCAAGTCAAAGTCCAAGGTGAGTAGATTTGTTGGTGGTCTGCGGTTCTGGTAATACATAGACATATTACAGAAAAACATAAAAAAACAACCACGAATTCGGTTATATTGATTTATGTGTTTTATTTTTATTTACATAATCCTTAAGTTTTTCTCTCTTTCTGTGTATTTACAGTCTTGCTTTGACATGAGGAGTATGGGTTATGTTGGTGTAAGGAAATATGCATGTTTTTTTTATTATTCTTAAGTTTAGTTTTTCGTTTTATTTGGTATTATGTTTAAAATTATAATGCTCGCGAATGGAATGTTTTTTTTTACATAAGCATGTGAATGCTTCGTATTGTTTTAAGTTTTAGATGCTTTTAAGATTGAAACGTTTTTTTAAGTTTTAATTCTATTTATTTTTTGTTTTTGAAATTTCCTAGATTGTTGTATTGATATTTTTGTTTAATAAAATCTTTATCTTTTTTAAATTTTTGTTTGCTTTTTCTTATATTATTACTAATCAAATTACTAATACAAATATATTGCTTCGGAAATATGTTCTATAAATACTGTTTTTAGAATGCCTTCTTTTCTTTTATCTTTTAAATCGGTGATGGATAACACTTCTTATTGAATAAATAAACTCCACATGACAATCGGAATTTAGACAGATTGTTACTCTTTTTTAAATCAGCCGTTTTCTAATTTTCTATTCGCATAATATCTACATAAAATCGATAGATTAGAACATGGCACACGAATTGTGGGATTTTGGTATTATGGGTTTTGTGTTTTATTGGTTTTAAATGTATGCATTTTGAGTTTTATTAGTTTTATGATTTAAACCACAATATAAGATTTTTTTATTTTCTGAACATGAATGAAACATGGATTTTTTTTTTTAATTAATTGGGCCTTTCCTTAAATTTTGCGAGATAGCTCAACTTATCAGCAATTTTAGTAAACATGAAACATAAGATTTATTTATTGGCAAAATAATCATTTTTTAAAACATAAAAAGAAGTTTGTTTTTAAGATATTGAATTATGTTAGGACAGAGATTATTTTTGTCAGTTATTTCAACATAACTTTTTTGTTCAATTTCTTTTTTTTTTTGCAATCATAAAATTTTAGTTATTCTAATTTTGTGGCGTTTTGAAATTTCTATAATATTTTCCTGAACGAATCCATCTAATTCCTTTGAAGAAGGACCATCTTCTAAAACTATTATTAACTCGAACAGACCTTCTCTCTAACTATTGGTATTGCTTTAAAAATAATGAACGCATGCGGGTATTGTGCAACGATGGGTCTAGTCACGCATCCCCCGCCTCTAACGCTTTAAATTAATTCCACACATATCTGATTCTGGAGCGTAACAATTTCTTTGCAATGCAGGACAAAGAGGAGACTTCACGTGAACGAAGTCGTTCCGAAGATTGTCTAAAAGCCGCCGATCCAGCAATAGACCGCAAGTCGAGTGTGCCACGAATTTCTGATGAGGCGGCACCACCAATTCCACCGCTTCCCACGAACTACCAGCGATCTGATGGTATATTTGTTTAAAATATATAAATAATACATAATCATTTTGAATCAAATGATTTTTTAATTTTTCAGATGAAAGTTGCTCGGCCAACGAAAGTCGTGAACAAAAAAAGCTGCGAGCCCATTCGAAGGCATCACGTCAAGCTGAACTAAAAAGGTTCGTTGCTGTCTGTGATAATATTCACGTCACATATAATTTTTAATCCCATATTTCTTTTTCGTGTTCCATTTTAATATTATTTTCATAGCTTTTTATAAGTTCAGTTTACACAATCATAATCTCAACTGTGCACTCGTTCGATGACATTGTTTTTCTAGGTTAAGAATCGCTCAGGAAATTCAGCGCGAACAGGAAGAGATTGAAGTAAAGCTCAAGGATCTCGAGGCTCGAGGTGTTTTGCTCGAGAAAGCACTGCGCGGTGAAGGACAAAATAATGAAGAGTAATGCTTCCACCAAACTCTTTTACGAAATATTTTCATATCTATAAACTTGTGTATGTCCCATTTCAGACTGGAATCGAACAATAGTTCAGTTGGTGCAAATGACGAGAAGCTGCTAAAGGAGCTGCTCGAGATCTGGCGTAATATCACGCAATTAAAGTACTGTTTTCCGCTTTACCGTGTTTTGTGTTAGACCTTAAGACTAATTTTTGTTTTTTTGTCCTTTCATGTTGTTTGTGTAGAAAAAGAGATGACGAACTGGGCATACGGCAGCAAGAACTGAAACTGGAACATCGACATGCACAACTTAAGGAACAGCTAAATACGCGCCTTTCGTGTAACAGCAGTGAGTTGAGAGTGTGTAGAGTTTGTCTGCTGCTCGGATGTGAATTTGATATGGGATTTTTCTAAATCTTTGCTACTTCTGAATTGGAAAATATATATGTATATGTGATACTTTGAAAATAGGAAATTTCTATAGCCTTAGATCAGACAAAATCTAATGCATAGCAAATGATTAGGAATTTATAAATTGTATACATGTTGGTCTGGAAGACTAGATATAGATTTAGATTTAGGTTGTAGACCCTATTTTGTTTTATAATATTTTGTATTTAGATTTTAGAATATTTTATGTACTAACAAAACTGTGTGCCAAATTTTACTTAAATAACATTTATTATAATTGATTTGTTTACTAAATTACGCTTGAAGAACTTTATTTGTGTTTTCGCAGTTAACCTGGAAACTGAGAATGCTGTAAATAGCTTTTGCCTGGTTTTGTTCTATTCAATTTCTAATACATATCGAATTCGTTTTATATTTTTATTTGCAGAGCTCGAAAAAAATTCTTCGGATGTTGCGGCTGAAGGAGCAATTCTGAATGAGATGCTCGAGATTGTGGC
Source organism: Bolitophila hybrida (assembly GCA_027564075.1). Classification (NCBI taxonomy): domain Eukaryota; kingdom Metazoa; phylum Arthropoda; class Insecta; order Diptera; family Mycetophilidae; genus Bolitophila; species Bolitophila hybrida. The sequence goes on from JANSTU010017751.1 coordinate 23,519, forward strand.
CAAACGTGCCGCACTTCGGCCGTCCGATGTTTTGCCGACCACTGGAGCTCCACATCATCAACACCATCATCATCATCAGAATGCTGCCGGCGAAGACCTCGAATCAGACGTAAGTGGTGTTTTTGGCATTTATCCGGGCAAACACCATCGATGCCCGTCAGCGGGTCTGGTTTTGATCGTGTGTCAGTTTATTTGCCTATATGCATGCATCCTGTGGCTGGCTTTTCATAGTTTGCAGTGAAATAAATACACGTATTTTTCTTATTTTAATTTGAGATAATTTAACAAGCGTATTTTGCACTTGTATTATTTTTGCACACTGTTTTTTTAGGGTGATTTAGTTAATTACACAATTATTATTTTAAACCAATATTATTTTACACATGATTTAACATATTGCACATATGCTCACATACTTATATATATTTTTTAGTTGTAATTTATATCATATGCACCTAACGCTAGCACTATATGCGATTCACTGTTTTTGGTGTTTTTAGCTAGTACGGGCGGTCACGTAACTAAGTATAATTATTCGAAATAAAAAAAGTTTACTAAATATCGTGGTTGTATTAAAGGCTTATTCCTTGTCGTTTCCTAGATTTGAGCAAATGTCATTGTTGTCGTTGTCGTCGTCGTCGTCGTCGTAGTTGTCAACTTCACACGAGTGGGCCCTGAACACGGAATCCGAAACACTGCCAGCTAAAATGGACCACACAAACACAAATTCAAAATAAACCGTCACAAATGAACGTAACTTCGCCTGCCTGTGAATCGAACAAAAAGTGAACACCACATAAATAAAACAAAATAGAAGAACTTTAACCAAACTTTAAGAAAATCCTAGAATTTATTCAATTTAGATTTTAGAGACTGATTGCTAAACGTACGGCACAGCAAAGAGGCCAAACAGAATGCTTTTTTCTTCTTAAGCTTATTTTGTACCGGTATTTTAGAATCGGTTGTGATTTATTAACATATTGTGAACAAAAAAAAAACACAAATACAATTACACATAAAACCATCCTATATATAGTCGTTGAGTGCTACACATACAAACACACAAAAACATATTTAATAATAGTTTACATTAAGAATAGTAGTATTTAAGTGTGCGGTTACACGTTTTATTTTCTTTAAATAATACCAGCGGTCTTTTTTTATGATTTCGTTTATAATAAGTTCTTAATTATATTTTTTTTAGCGAAATTTACACATTTTATTTTAAAAATCAATGAATAGAATGCACCGTTTGTGATTCTAGTTTTTTTTTTTAAATTCAATTGTGATTTTCTGAATACACACAGCCTGGTTTTCATAGATACTTCAGATACAATTTCTAGATATTATACTATAATAAAAACAAGAGCTAAACATGACCTGGACAGGCACACTTTTTTTCTCTTCCGGTCGTTTAGTCCCTATAAACACTACCACACTGTAATTTTATTGTCACAATTTTTAAAATATACCAAATTTTCTGCATTATTGTGATGCAATTACTAATACTACTAAACACACACATATAGTATATATAAATAGCAATATATTACATTATATTTAATAGATGTAGATATTGAGAAACAATTATATTTATATATAGTACCACTATTAACAATTAAAAAAAATAATTGAAACTAAAAAGTGGTGATTTGTGTTGTTTTGTGGGATCAACAAATGGAATCAGGTAAAAGGTAACATGAATAGCAGACAAAATAAAGATTTACTAAATTTCCAGTGAAAAGCAGATAAATCTCTTGAGAATGTAAATATCAGATATTTTAAAACGTGTAAAACAGTTTATTATTTCGAAAACTTCAAATTGAAGATGGGGCAGTTGCTGTTGCCCAAACTGGACAAATCGCTTTTTTTATATTTTATGCAATTTACATCAATTAGTCACATTTGGTGGTCCGTAATGCAGCTATTCGTGCTGCTATTGAAGATATACATGGACGACCTGTCCGCTGTATCACATATTGGAATGCCTTACCTGAACAGCTCTGGTCAGATAAAGCAAACTGGAAGTAATAAATTGTCGTCCTAAGAAACGTAATACACGCAAAAAATAACATGTGAGCGAGAAGCCGGTGTGCAATAGTCATACACAAAACACCTGTGAAATGCTTGAACTGCGGATTTATTACCTATAATAACCTTCAAATAACTTAATAACAAAAAAAAAAAATCTTTTCTATTATTGCTTTCTTATATAATTCGTTGCGGATATTTCTCCCAATCTGCCCGATACCATCAAACAAATTGTTTTGTTCGGATTGCACGAAATGCCGATAGATGAACTTGCTATCTATCTACTATCTTTCTGAAGCCAACATTTTGCCCACTGAGATACACCAAATCACTCTAGAACAACAACGCTGGATGATCGAAGTAGTATAAAAAACAAGAGCTAAACGACATGAAAAACATGAAAGTGCTGCAATTGTGGTTCTACACATGCAGCGAATTCACCTGCCCCGTTGTACATTGAGATTCGAAAAAGGATCAACCACCTCCAGATCAGTAACAACAATAAACGAAAATGTATACCGACTCCAGCACCTGCTCCAATTAATGCCACATGAATTAATATCAGGCAGGAAAAATTCGCGTCCAGAACCGATTCCGATAACTGGTAATATTCAACAATGGAAGAATATGCCTTCAGGCAGTGAAATAATTGAGATTGTGACAAAAATATTTAATGCAACAAGCAAATCCAATACCAGGGCCGAGCTTATGCAGGCTATCTTCACCCTCACGTTGAAATATTCCTTCAATATATATTAGGATTCTCCAATAATTGAACGCCAACAGTATTCCAAATGAACGAACACAACAGAACGAACTCCTAAACAGAACCTCTATACATTTTGAGCAATTTGTTGTTTTAAACGAACTGAGCTCAGAACACAATCCTGTCCTGGTCGAAAGTTACAATATCGCCCAAATCTGACTACAAAAAAGCTGATTGGAAACAATTCAGCCTAGAAATCAACCGCCGTATGGACCTAAATTATCCCTCTCTGCGAGGATCCGCCGAAATTGAATGCAAACTACAGCGGTTCACATCAATCATCAGCGAAGCCAGTGATTTAACGATACCACGAGTTACCAATAAGAATGTGAAACTGTTAGAAAACACAAAAAAATAATCCAACTACGTAACACTACAAAACGACAGAATTGTCCGGTTTGTACTTGGGTAACTGCCATATGGTCCCCTCACGTCAACCCTTGAAGGGATCGATATAGCTCTTGAAACTTGGCAGTACCGAGGTACTACCTACCAGTTGAGTTATTCTGCAAGGTCAAACTCCTCACTGGTGAGAGCAGGATCTATCTACTCCTTTTGACTTTGACCACTTTAAACCACAGCCACCACGATACTCCCGGTATAAGGCTTACCTCGTCGATGAGGCATAGACCAGTTCTGGGGATTCCTGCCTCCCGTGGTACAATTTACCGTTGGTAAGGCTTCGAGGCACATACCTCGAACCGCTCAATGTCCGTACGTCTGCCAGTATAGTTTTCAACAGAGCGGACGTCATCATACTTCCGCATACACACCATCTAGGCCAGGTACTTTCCATAATCCAAATCGATACACATTTCTTCAGCCATCCTCTGGGAATAACTCATTCATTAATACATTCACACTCTGTTCATAATTCTCTGTCCATAGAGGTTATCAACTTTCAGATTTCAGATTTCTGTAACGCGCCTGCGCCCCCTACAAAACGTGTATACAGCACCTATGGGTTTCCATTACCGGTATATCCGACAATGTTCCTCCAGTGGAGTTCCTTTGCGGCCATCATGGCTTTCCTATATTCGACCCGAGCATTCTACGCATTCCCATTCATTCCGTTCCGTCGATCCCTTTGGAAGGACTTCTTCAAACGTCTCACATTCGTCCTCATGACCCTCAATTCGGGGACATTTTTCTGATTCACTCTTCTAACTAATTTGAGTCTACGACTGTTGACTTCCGAAAGCTAACAGTTCATACGTCCTATTTTTTCATCTAAGCTCCACAGAATGGTCAAGGTTTTCGGCCCTTTGACTTAATTCTGCCACTTATATTCCTTCCAGTGGACATTTACGGTGGACACCCCTAGCGTTATCTACAACAGCATATATAATTTTGATTCGGATCGCATTATGGTCACTCGTATAACATTCAGGTAGGATCGCCCATTCACACTCAAACATATCATATCTCAGACTGACTATAGTTACATCTATGTCATTCTTACCTTGAAAACCATCTCTCCATTCGGAAAAAGCGATAAATACTTCTGGCACCTATCAAAAACCCTTCGTGGTAAGGGAGTTAAGTCCTCCGTTGTGACGTAACTTCATCAATAATATACAGAGCCAACGCCAAAGCCGAGCTGATATTAGAAGTGTTACGCAACTAAAATGCATGCAGGGCCAAAACACAGACGCCTCTATTTTCTCCTCTATTAATGAGATCAAGAATATTACAAAATCTATTCGTCTATTCAAAACTCCAGGCGCTTACCACATGCTTCCCATGATACCCAGACCCGGTAAAACTTGATCCGAACCATCTAGCTATCGCCCTATAAGCCGCCTAAATGTATTTGGTGAACTTTTTGAAATTGTAATCCAATCCCGTCTCAACTCACACGTCGCATCAACCGCAATGCCGCAACCGCACTCAACAAGCCATCAAGTACTTAGACTCACTACTTAAACACTGCAAAAATTCAGAGAAAATCTACAGGAGTGATTTTTTGAATCTTTGAACTCAAGCGATACTTTAAAAAATGGAAAGTAAAAGTGAACGGTGCCAAAACAGAAGCAATAACATTGACCTACCTTGCCCGAAGCAAAGCTCCTGGCAAAAAACCCGCAACATACCTCGGAATCGATCTAGACAAGCATCATCTAACATTTGGACCTCACACTGATAAAAGCATCGAAATAGATCGAAATGAGTTCTGTACCCATTTATCGCTAGAATATCAAAGATCTACCTAGAAAATAAGCTCACTGTCTTCAAAGCATCGTTTGACCTATGTTAGTGTATGGATGCCCGGTTTGTAGAAATATGGCGCAGACACATTTCCGACGTTTTCAAATTACACAAAACAGAGAACTGAAACGTATACTGGGAATAAAACAACAACTCTCAACGAAAAAAACTCGGACTATCAAATGATCCGCGTTGTCATCAAATACTAAAACTTAAGGTTAAAAAGCAAAATAGTGATTGTCCTATTTATCTTATTTTGTATCTTCCCCTTAAATGTAGCTCAATCCTGAAAAAAATCCTTCTTATGAAAAAAAAATTGAATATATTACACGATTTCAAAATTAATTTATCGATTTTATCACTTAATATAATAATCCATGAAACTCTTTCGAACTGTATATACCTAATCTAATCGCCTTTTTGCTTGTCCAAACCGTTTGTCTGTTCATCATCTTGCTCATCGGAAGAATACGACAAATCCACCAATTCGTGGGCACACTGACGCGGAAACCATCCCCGACAACGTGCCGCTTTGGTCTGATCAACGGCAATCGTTGGTTCGTAGCCGTTAGCGGTTTTATGCACCTTGTCTCCAAACAGCCAGTGTCTGTAAAAAAAAACCATTTGTTTATTGGTACGTTCCAATGGATGGATTAAATTATTACTTCTTCCATCGGGTAACATTCACGACGTCGCCTGGTTTCAAGACAATGCGAGGCTCATCGGTGCACGGTGGCTGAAAGCTTACTTTAAAACCTTGTGACCAGAATGGCAACCAACTTCCCGAAACGGGTGCAATTATGCTGTAGGTACGCGTCCGTGCCCGTTTCTCAGCCTTTTGCGCAATTTGTTCTCTCTGAAAAACAACCATTATAATATTTATATATATACAAATTAAAAAAAAAAAATTAAAATTTAAAATTTTGATTATACCGTCAATGTGAACTGGTCACAGCCCTCAGCCACTGGCCATGCAATGCCATCACCAACCGGAGCACAGCTCCAATTGTTTATCACTTGATTCCAGTTCCGCTGACGACCCAAATCGTACGGAAATTGAAACACTTCACCGGATTCCTCACGTCGGTATTTGGCCTTTTCCAAGATCCAGTCTTCGATGCCGGTACGATTTCTCAGAATCGATCGAACCTGGAACACCAATAGCATGCCAACGGCCACAACAACGCCAACGGCAAGTCCCAAACTAAAGACGCACAAAATAAGGCTGGTCATGGTAAAATGCACGGTGGCCAGGTACGAATTTCCCGAATAGATATACCTGCGAGTATATGTGAAAAACATGTTATAATATATCAATGGTTCAAACGTGCGTGTAAACTAATTTTCCGGCACAGAGTTGTCAACGGAAATAGCTCATCCGGCTAAAAAATACACGCACGTGTTAAATATTTAGTGCGTAGCTATTTAAATAGATAGATTGATTAATTATCTCTCATTATCTGAGCTATCTAATAATTGCATCACCGCCCGCCGGTAATCGTGTTTTAAAATAACACACAATAATTATGGCGTTAATTTATCAGCACCATCACCATCACCGCACGCGCTTTTGTATACCTACCACGATCGATGGATTCCCCGGTAGAATGAGGCACTAAGAACCACGGTGGCCTGCATACTGCCAAGCACCGCGAACGCCAAGAAACTGGTAAAGTAAGCATGATTAGACCATCCGACACAGGTGTTAATCCACGGACAATGGTGATCCATTTTCTTGACACATTTTCCACCTGTAGATATATAAAAAATTAGAACACAGTCGAATATTACGTGTGATCGATATAAACTAACACTTGCGACAATGGTGTGACCTCGGTGCTTTGAAGCCCTCGCAAATCGTGCAGAACTGCAGCAAAGTTTCGTCCAGCTTTTCCTGCGATTGCAATCACATGTAAAACAAACAAAAAAGGCATATAAAATACGTAAAAAGGGTTGGCTGTTTCAAAGTAATTATTCACATTTACAGTAAAATTCTAAGTACGGTAAAGTTAAATGGCTATACTATATAACCGAGCACACGATTAGTCGGAAAAACCAACCACTTTATTTAATCAAGACGCGCGAGCGAGTGTAAAGATAAACTATAAAGTATATACTCAACGCGACATGCTGCAAGAACACGCAGTGAAAATTTATGGCATCCAAGCGGACTTCCAATTAGCGTGCGCATTTCTGGCAGGTGTATTTTTTAAGGTGTCCTTTTTGTATGCACTTTGTTGTGTAAATAGGTAAATACAGTTTGTATACTGTATAAATAAAAGCGCATGCAAGAGGGCACGCACCCGCATCGCCTGATTGGCGGCACTTTATAAATACACTAACACTTCTACAGAATAAGTGCATTTATTTGCGTGACGCAGATAGCCTTTGTGCGATAGGGAAATACTCAATTATAACGGGCGTGTGCTTCTTTTTAGCAAATCCATTATACGAGTACATGTACATCGAAGCGAGCTTTTCTGTCTAATACAGCACGTGAATATATTATAGTAAAAGCATGTATGCGTCCAGCAGGCTTTTATGGTTTTTATGCACGATGCTTAAATAATTGAGATTGAAACTTTCATATATAAATTGGATTTTAAGTTCTTTTTCTAATTTTCACATGTTCATAACGAGCTTATGGAAATTATTAATAATAATATTTAAAAACCGGGATTAATCTAATTGCTTAATTTGAAATTTGATCAGTTAAGCGAGGTATTTTTTTGTAAAGGGTTTTTTTCTATAAAAAAGATATAGTTAAAAAAACTGCTTCTGAATAGCTTTGTTAAATTTATTGCACATCCATTGGTTTCAGTAAGCCACTCGACTATTATTCAGGTCGAAATGATAACAAATATGGTGGAAAAAGCACTGGAAGAGCAAAACTCGCAGCAAATATAGATATGGATGATGAGCGAGCATGTGACAAGGTCTAGCATTCAGGCACTATTTAAATTGCATAGAGATCTCTGTAGGCAGTATTTTAAAATTCTCAAATATTATCTAGATGAAGTTTTTCTTGTTTGATACGATACAAACTATACTCTGACCCGAAAGCAATTTCCGCAGGCTTCCCACCCCCAAGTGTCAATGGTCCAACACCTTTACCTAATATGGAATAGAGACATTTAGCTCGCGGTAAAAAAATGTACAAACACATTCAAACAAATGTGACCGAGCACCGAAATATGACGTATGATATGAGAACAAAAAGCACACTCATTTGGATGAATATCTGTCACTAGAGCCTATCTGTGTATATCAATATCTGAGTCAAATATGACGTGAATGTGACAACTATGATGTCACATTGACAATTCATGCTTGAGGTTTTTAGATTGTGGAACGTGTTTGGAATCAGAAATCCGAATAGATATTTAATAGCGCGTTTATAAGCGCTCTTAGAATTGGTGCGCTTAACTGGTTTTGATCGCTGCTCTGTCTCGAATGTAGTGTTTTTTTCGTTGGAGAATTTTGTAGATACACGATGAATCACAACAGTTAGTCAGATGTGTTTGGATAGCTGAATTGTGCAATAGTATACATTTTTCGTTAAAAATATTTTTTTTATTTAAATGAAATACAGTTTTGGTTTTGGTAGTCATAGATGCAGACGAGGATAAACAATCAGGGAGGGTTCTGACGAGGAGGACGGTGTCGGCGATTTGATGAACATTCCTCGGAACCAGCTAATACAGGAATGCCATGTACGAATTATCAACCATGCGATTGACAATGAATTCTAGTGGGACTCGATTGCGACGTCAATATTGCGGATTTGTCTGTGAATTTGCTGGACGCGACAATACCATCTATAATACATCAAAACGTCGACGTGTAGACCTGCCCTTTTTTTGCCAAAAAATACTCTGTCTCTGGCTCGAAATCCAAAAAACGAAGAAACACATAGACATGATCACTTCAACTTTGCAAACCGACATATTTTGTGAAGCAAATGTATACAGATTTCTGTCGAAATGTTCGCATACATTTTTGCAAATGAAGCGATTGTTTATAACCAAGACAGATTATTAGAGCGAAGGTGTCAACAATTACTGAAAATAAATAATTATCTTGTTTCGGCATTGTCATTCTCACCGGGATATACGGGATATTGGTCAGTAAATGATACGTGCTATAATAAAATAATTGCTGCGACTATGACACGGGATCGATTTGAACAGATCACTCATTCCATTTATTTTACATATAAAAACGAGACTTCCATACCATTTCTTCTTCTTAAATTGGTTGAATTACTATGGATATGGAGGCACGGGAACCATTCAAGTCAACCGATTACCTAATAACCCACCATTCGAGAAAAAAAACAATTGAAAAAACTTAAAACTGGCAAGATTATCTGTAGCCACACAATAGCTGGCGCAATAAAATAGATAGGCTGTAAGTTAACTTGCACGTAATTGGTGGACGTTTACGTCGGTTCCACAAGGTTTGGCCCACATCTGTTGAATCAGAAGGATCGGATGGACCAGAAAGTCTCCGATTATAGCATTGGACTCCGCTAAAGAAAGTGGTGGTTGTCTTTTTTTACCTGGCGCATTGGTGTCAGTCTGCAAAATGCATGTCTGCTGCAAAGAGCTGCTACAGGATCAACAATACCATAATTAGTATTTCGAAATGAAGTTGCGATGGACCTTTGTAAGACATTTTGGTATAAAAAATCGACACAGCGCGTCCAAATATACAACAGGGAACAACAAGGTCTGTAGACGACGTTGTGCTGCCGCATTATCAAATGGAAACAAATGAAGGGGTAAAGGGCGAACCGAATGTGTTGCCTGCAACGTTCGTCTATGCATCAAATGTTTCTAGTCATAAAATCAGCAATAACCAATAACACATATGATTTACTTTATTTTATGAATTACACTTACACATACACACTCATTCAGTTTTTCAGAACGATTAAACTGACGGAAAATGAACGCTTTTTCCGCCCATGGACAGTTTTTCTATATATATGAAGCAGTAGTTAGCATTGCGTATTAAACGCACACGAAAAGTTATCGTTTTAGAGGAATTGGAAATGAAAGAAAGCAACTGGAAGCCGATAAGAAGGTTCCACGCTTATAGGTTTATGATTTGGGAAAGTTCGAGACACTTATCTACATCTACAATGTATTAACAGGAGAACTAAGCGTAGGGGATCCTAAAAAATATGAAAATTTTCTGAGAATTGCAATGACATCTTTCCATTTTCTTTTATTTATTATTTATTTCCCGCTGGTGTTGCGGAGACAAAATAATGTTAATACCAGTTCGTCAAAAGAATTATTTGACTCATACGAGGGTCGTCGGCCGATAAGTACTTAGCCTCAGCGCCCGAAGGCGCCACTGTCGAAAGAGAAAAATACGATATTGTTCTTTTTCCATTCTTCTAAAATCCTCGGACACGCCCTCGTATATTAATATTATATTTGTGTTTCCGACTCCATGCAGATGTATATCGAGCGCAAGATTGACCTAATTTGGTGGAGGTAATTTTTTTCACTTCTTGTCTCATTTGACCACGTACATTTTGCGATTTAATCACCTGTAAATCTATTATCGAAGATTTCTATCGAATGAACTGATGATATTTTTAATGCCTCGACAAGAAAGAATGTACAATTATGGCTCTGCTTGACTTTTTGAATGCCTTCGACACAGTTTCCCACGATCTTCTCTGTTCAAAATTTCCTATCTATTTGGTTTTAATTCCTCTGCTGTCAATCTCATCACTAGCTATCTTGGACAACGATCTCAATGTGTTGATTTTAGTGGCGCTTTATCCCCACATAAAAATGTAATCTCGAGCGTTCGGCAGGGTTCAGTACTACTCTTTTCACTTTTCATTAACGACATTTCGAATATTCTCTCCAGTGTGACCAAATACAGCCTGTTTGCTGATGACGCTCAACAATGCGAAAGTAGTCTACTCCACTGATTGGATATTATTAACAATAACCTAGTGGCGGTTTCCAATTGATCGACCTTTTCTCCAATTTCTCAAATTCTCAATTTCCACTAGTTCTCTTCAATGTATCTCTTTAAATGGCCAATATCTTGGTCGAGTACTGTGGGAAATTTCGGACTTATTATTACAATAGATTAAGCTGGAACGACCACAATATGTCTATCCTATCCAAAGTTATTGGTGGTTTGCGACGTATCTAGGTACATTCCCACCTTATGTCACATGCTACTAGACTAAAGCTTGTAAAATCTCTATTGCTACCCCACTTCCTGTACTGCGACGTTGATTTTTCTATGTCAGTCTCGGTTCTAAATGTCCTACAAAAAGCACTAAATGCTTGTACTAGATTTGTTTACCGTATTCGTAAGCTTGACCATCTTGGTCGTTTCAGAAACAAAATTCTTGGTTGCTCGCTGAAATCGTATTTTGAGTACAGATATTGTGTCTATAACATATAAAAAAGGTTCTCTTGCTACAGCAACCAGCTTACATCTATAATCTATTAGGCCAATCAATGTCAAATCGTACTTTCAATATAGCAATACCTCGTAACTCTAGTAGAGCTTATAATTCTTCCTTTTTTGTTTCTGGTCCTGCTAGCTGGAACTTGCTACCAAATTCACTCAAACGGATGAGTTCTTTTGAGGGATTTAAAAAAAATGCTTCGCATTATTGAAAGACTGATTATTGTGGCTCAAATGTAAATGCATATAGGCGTAATCTTACTCCGTACTAGGACCTGTTTGACAAATCCACTTATTTATTTTATTTTATTCTAATTTGTCAAATGATAATGTGATGTAATGATAATGATGATGATGATGATGTTCCGATAATTCTTTCTTTTCTTTTCTTTTTAATTGAATAATATTGTATATTGTATACTTTTTTTCTCCTTTCTTTTTATATGTAATATTTTTAATTTTTATTTATTTCATTGTTTCTTTTTACTATAACTCCTTTCTTTGTACATAGCTAAACACCATTTTTATTATATTGTTTAATAACTATTTATAAGACCGCTGGTCTCTTAAATGAATTAATTATAATTATTATTAAGTGCATAATTAGTGCATAATTCAAGAATACACAGTAAATGTTATAAAATCGAACACCAAGCTCGTGATTTATCGACTTGAATTTTTAACAGACAAATATGACTTTTTCTTTTTACAGACAATTTAATTACCTTTAAAACTCATATATTACCGTCCATTTTTTTTATTATTAAAAAAAATATTTCTTGAAATCCTATATATAAAACTTTTTTATTTCCATTTTCGCGTTTAGCGGGCCAAAATACATAAGAAAAGCATAGTGAGATATAGAACACAAAAATGGTTGCGCGTAGTGTTATTATTGTTTTGAGATTTATTTTTCAAAATATGATTTTTGTATACAAATCACGTATTTTAATTTTTTTTTGTATTTACATGGCAAAATCTTGCGACGTCTAAATTATTTAAAAATACATGTTTCTTTATGATATAATGAATTTATATAATTTGGACATTTATGATTTAAAAAACACTGATTTTTGACTAGTAAAATATATATAGTCTTTTTGATAAAACTTCCTTTATAAAACGTATGTGACCATCCTCCATCCTTTAAGAACGGTTGCTGCAGGTCTCGGACGTCGGTTCGGACCCATGTATATTTATAAAAAATATCCCTTGTGACTATTTTGAGAGAGATCAAAAAGCTTGTTTTCTATACATGTTCAATAAGAGGGAAGAAGTATTTTTATTATTAAATGTCGATATTGAGATCAGTAATGTATTTTATTTTTTAGGGAAGATCGCATAAAATTGTAGAATATTATTTGTTTTTTAAAATATGCTAACTCATTAGCTGAAAACAAAAACTCCTCAACTGTGATACAAAACTTAATCTATGAAATGCATGAATTAATTAAATTACCTTTGGTGTCCATTTCGGTGGCAAAAATCCTGGACCTAAAAGTGTGGCCATAACATAATTAATAGCCGTCATCGATGACAAAATCAGAAATACAGTCTGATGCACAAATCCACCGGTCGTCTGATTCGGTGGCCACCACATCGAGTTCATGTACAACGTCGTCAGAGTAATGCATTTGATAATACCTGGCGAGCAAATGAATATAAAACGTAAATATTATGGTTACCTATATTATACCTTATTTATATTATTTATGCTACGATAATGGAGCAAAAAGTGGCCACACTCGACACTGACCAATTATTATCCTCTTTGCATACAGCACTTCCGTCTGGGCATTAATGTCACATTTACATGTGAAATTTTATGAAAGAATTAAATTTATATTTACGAGTATGGCTATGTATATGCATGTATTTGGTAGTTATTTTTTATGTTGAGCACGTGGAACAGTGGGAATATTATTCATTTTCCTCGGCGTCAAAACAACTCACGCTTCGGCGAACCCTTGCAATACACCGTACACACACAAAGTAGTATAATATATATATATATATATAATATATGCAAAAGAAGTCAAATATTTAGGGCGCCCGTTTACTGCATTCGAATGAATGCCCACCTTAAAAAGAGCTAATACACTGAGTGGACGAAACAATTGCTCGTGTGTCATTATGCTAATATCATAAATAAACCTATTATAGCAAGGATATTTATATACTGTATAACGAGTATTGCTCGCACACACACACCCTTCTCGACCCTTATTATACGTATATTTGTTATATATTATGACATATAGGTATATATACTATCAACATTGATTCGACTCCAAGATATACGAAACTTGTCCGATGTAAGAATTTCTGGCGGCACGCACATATTTACTTAATTTGGTTGTTGATACTTTGGCTCTTTTCAAATGTGCGCACGTCTGCGGAAAAGTTGTTATGTTTTCCATTTTCTATGTGGCGACACACGAAATTTTGGTATAACTTGTATGCAGACACATAAATACCAGTATAATTTTCGTGGGTAAACGTGTGCCCTTAAAAAGGTCATATAAATTAGTCGCCGATTTTGTGGAGCGACTCAATTACACACCATAACGGAATGTTATATGAGGGTTATATTAATAGGTTGGCCAATCTCTATTACTATACTTCCTTGCGAGTTTCATTGAAACGCTTCAGCCGAATGTATCATGAAATTGATGGGCACATAATCTTAGCAAATGTAAAGTAACACATTTCCACAAAATCAATGGTTTAAAGATTTTCAGAGCTGATAGCGTTAGTGGTAGTGGCTATATGCATCAACACAATGTTATTTAAATGAAACTATCTCTTTGTCGAAATCATGTATCCTTCCAAATTCACACAAAATCACACACAGAGTCCTATAAATGAGTTACAGTTCAAATCCAAGTCCATTCAGCCATAAGTCTCAGTCCAAAATGCGCAACATCTTCTTCTTAGGAGGAATTGTAGATCTTATACGGTTTTCATTATATAAACAAAGAAAAACCAAAACCTTGTACATTTAAATTGCAGAAACAAGAATTACAAAAAAACGCTTCAACTACATTAGTATACTATTCCAATATACCATGAAATTAGCTCGACGTGCTTGGCCCGAAATGTAATTACATAACAATGAGTCCGCACGCGTAAATTAGTTTAAATATAGTAGTGGACAGAAAATGCAATTACATAAGCAATTTTAATGGATATACATTTTAAGTCCTTGCACGCGGGTTTGCGCCAAATTACTGCGTCTTTGTTTTTCCAGGAAATCTGCACAACGACTCACATATTTGTATATATTTGCTCGTTATGGCATTGTGCGCACAGAGTTTTTATGCCGAGAGGACACGTACTTTTGCACCATGCAAAATAAAACCAAAGCAATTTACATATAAATCAGTATTTAGTTAGCTTTGTGAATTATATTCAATATATATTATATGCATATTATACTCTAGTTGTATTCAAATATTTCTGGTGCAATGCTCGCCGCCGCGCCGCACATTGGCGTATTTGGACAAAAGAGCGCTTATAAAACATTTTCTGTAAATTTTAAATAAAATAAAATGAACTTTATATAAATAACACAAGAGACATTGATAATTGAAAATAATGTTTTGACAAAAGTTATTATTTTTGGTCAGTATATTATATAATCTCAAACTTTACTATTTTATTCGATGAAAGTTCTTACAAGAAAATCACTTTTTTATTGTTTATTTTTTTGATGATGAAAAACATAGAATAAAATTTAATGAATGTTATTTTTTATCAGTTGATAACTTATTTTTTTCTGATAAACATGTACATTTTTTTTTTGAGAATGGGTTTATAAAAATATAAATTTCTTGTTTAGTTTTGGCTAAAAATAATACTGAAATTTGATCTAATGTCTTTTTGGTGTCTAAAATACTTTCTTAATACTGTTTTCAATAATATAATTAGCTGCTAGTTTTTATTTTATGTATACGAGTAATCATCTCATTTGTATTTATAATTTTAAAAAAGATCAAATCGTTTTTTTTTTATTAGATATTGGGGTCTATCACAACTGCGTAAGACATTACTTCTTCATTTATTCTTACGTAAGGACTGCTATGATTCGTGTACATTTTAAGAGACGTGTCTTTAAATGTATACGCATCATAGCTGCTCTTACGTAAGAGAATTTCTTACGCAGTTTGACGTTTGTTGTTATTGACCCTATTGTCTACTAGGAGTATCCTTATAGCTAGTATACATTTTGTTTGCCCAGAAATAGCAAAGGATTACTATAACGGCTATTTTTTAAAATGGTCAATAATTGAAAAATAATATAATGAATCCGGACAGCTAATTAGAAACGCAAGATTTGTGTGCTTTATCTTTAATCTTTAATGAGATTTTTGATAAATTTTATAATAAAATTGTATTTTCATGTTCACTTTTTTAATTTTGTGATTAAATTATACATAAAAGTTTGTTCAAAAAAGGCTGCAGCACATCTCTCTACCGCACGTCTACTGTTTATTATTATTATTATTATTGTTGGCAATAAAATAACAGAAGTGAATGAAATTCATGAAAGGTGACCGTTTAGCAACAATTGGTTCGAATGAAAAAAAATAAGCTTGAACGAGCACACCCTCTTGAACCTAATTATTATGCTATGACTACAAGCAATAGTACCGAGTTCAGTGCGAGAGACGATTGTGCTGGTGCTGGCCAATTAAACTCAAAACTACGAAGTCACCAACTGGAACTGGAACTACTGCTTTTATTCCACATGATATCGTACGTCGTCCGATACTAAAACTAATAAAACACAAGAATCAAAGATAACAGAATTTGTGAACTTTGTCACTCTCATTTACAGCACTTGGGGGATGAGCTGCAATTCTGCCATAGATGCACCATGGAATGATTTGAAGTTCTAACAATCTAGCATTTAAAAATCACCTCTGGTACTTGCCAGTAAAAAAATATGCTTTCTGTAAAACCAGACACAGATGGGATTTGGTAAGCCCAAGTTCCCTCAAATTTGAATCTCTGATCGTTGAAGAATGGCCGAATCATTTAACAGCTCTAATATTAAGCTTCAATCCTTAAATGTTGTTAAATATTGTGCAGAGCGTGGGGTGAAGCTGAGTTATGATTACCTATCTTCTTTGTAGGGAGAGGCAAATTACCAAAAGGTGTTACGAGTGATCGAAGATGAACACAAAAGTCAGCCAAATCTTCGAAAGCGTAAATTTGATAACAACACCTAAGTTAAATGTATGTATTATATACTGAAATAAATTTAAATATTCCCCATTCTGTTTTTATATTAAAAGATATTATTTATTTATTATTATTATATTTATTATTATTTATTTGTATAATAGTTTTTTTTCCTATTTGGTCAACTAAACTGCTATTGCTTGGTGGACCACATAAATGTAGTCTGATTATCATCATATTTAATAAAAAATATTTCCTTGTTATATCAATCCAAAATATTATAACATATTAACTTCTTGGCCGTCCAGAAAAAAACATTTGCCAATTCCGCTTAAAGCACTAAAACACGAAAAGTAAAGGACGTCTTTGGTACTGAATGTGTGTATCAGGCAGTAAATGGTACCACAAAAAACACAATTACTAATAATATATCTGAAACAGTTATCGTTGAAAATATTGTACAAGCTCTGGCTTTATTTATTGATATCAATGCAACAACTTTTTGCTAAAAAGAATACATACTGACATAAATAACATGCCTTTATAGTTAAAAAAATATGCTGCCGAAATTGGGTGGTGCCACTATCACGACGTGTTTGCTGTCTATGGATCCGCCACAATTCAGGAAGTTCCTTAAATGTTCGTGAATGTTATCCCATTCGGTTTGGGTTCTCGGGATCTTCCACAGCAAAAAAAGCAATGTGAGAAGTAATAAAATTAAAATAGTATAGAAGTCAATACGACGTAAAACCTCGTGACGTCAGAGTGTCAGACGACTGACACTTTTGTCAGCTCGTGTACTCTTAGCTTACAAAATTTAAGCAAGGACAAGGAATAATTGTAGACGTTCCAAAATAAGGACATTGCACGACAAACGATGGAAATACATCAAGAAGCAACAGGTGTTAATGTACACCTAATAACAACGTATGCGGTTACATTGAAAGCTTTATCTTGCAGACAAGCAATAATTGCCGACCAATTCGAACGTCATGCCAGCAAGTGTACATACCTTATTCATGGTGCAGATATTATAAGGTAAATTTATTAAACTTTTCTCTTCCCATATTAGGGATGTTCTCCGAAGAAGCACAAGAAGCTAGTAATAAAGAATAGAATTACAAGATCTAGAAATACTAGAAAATGTAACCGCCTGTCTAATTGCACCGACATATTAAATTATCTGTTTGTCAAATCTGATGCAGATATCACACACTCAAAAAGACACTAGTAACAATTTTAAAGACACTAGTAATAAGACTGAACGAAAGTGTAACAAAATTAATGCTGGATTGTGTTTCTGATGAAAATGATGATGATGAAAAAACGTTCTACATATTTATGATCGAAAAATTATCAAAATATGCCACTGTGCGCCGTGCACTATTCTTCAAGGAGCATTGGATTTGTTTGTTTGAACAATAAAGAAGTTCTTGAAGTTCGTTGGATATAACATACTCGTACAATGGTTATATCCAACGAGGTCAAAGTAGTTATTTCCTGTATTAAAAAGGTATATTTGTTTTTTTAATTCCATCAGCAGTTATTTGTTTATAATTTCACGGGTAAGTGTGTACTTTGATTTTATGCGCGAATTTAAATCGACTCTTGTGTTGTTGTTGTTGTTTTTTATTTGATACAATACATGTACAAATCCTTCTGAAATGTGCTTTCTTAAGTCTATTTTTCTTTTTTTGTTGAAATATTTTTGTATCATAAGAAACCCATCTTATTTGTCTGCAAACATAGGCAATGTGTTTATATATCTGAGACAGCAAGTAAGGGTGTCAAAAAAGTCCTGCGGTATTTTTATTCAATTTTCAAATATTCATTAAATTGGTTAAAATCATCCGATTTAAGTCAAATATGCGCCGTTTTGTTCGATGACAGGTTCCAAACGTGATGCCAATTTCATAATAGGCCTCTTTTGTGGCCAACTTCCGACTATCAAGCTTGTTCGCCATGGACAGAAACAGGTGGTAATCACTTGGTGCTAGGTCCGGACTATACGGTGGATGCAAAAGAATATCCCATCCGAGCTCCCGGAGCTTCTGGCGAGTCACCAAAGATGTGTGTGGCCTGGCGTTGTCCGGATGGAAGACAGTTTCAGCCTCTGTTGATCAAAGATGGCCTCTTCTGCATGAGTGCTGCCTTCAAGCGGTCCAGTTGTTAGCAGTACAGGTCCGAATTGAGCGTTTGGCCATAGGGGAGCAGCTCGTAGTGGATGAGTCCCTGCCAATCCCACAAACACACAGCAGAATCTTCCTGGCCGTCAATGCGGGCTTGGCCACAGTATGGGCCGCTTCGACCACAACCGTTTGTGCTTCACGTTGTCGTAAGTGACCCATGTTAACTCAACTCACATTCATTGGTACGTCAAAGGCGATTTAAAGATTTTTGCATTTTTTGCATCTCAATGCATAACAGAAACACTCCTTTAGCTTTTTAAAAGCCTTCAAACTCAAATAAATTATTGCCTCGGGCAGAGCTACGAAAATTCTACAAATATGACTGGAAATGGTTTTCAAGAAATTGTCATTTTCGTGGAATAGTCGCTGTCGGGGAATTGTGCTTTCAGGGATTTTTTGTGTATTTATGATATGTATAAATTGACATAATATTTATGACATTTTAAGATTCTATGGAGTATATGGAGTTGTCTGATGTTTGTATGTTGATAGCTGTTGAAGACGTAATGAATGTGGATGGTCTGTATATATTTAATGGTTTTCTTGTATGGGTAGAATATTATGAGTCATGTGTATAATTTTAGTATTTTCATCTCTTTTATATTTATATAAGTTTTGGATTGCTCTGTTTTGGATTTTTTGTAATTTGTCAATTTTTTATTTTGAAGCAGAGCTCCAAACAATTATACCATATGAAATATGACTATGGAAAATACTAAAATAGATTGATCTATATAGTCTTTGTGGACATGCTTTACTGACTCTTTTTAGAAGGTCAGCCATCATAGAGGCTTTTCTTATAAGGTTTTTTATGTGTGCATTCTATGTCATGTTGTTATCCAAGTAATCACCTAAATATTTAAATGTTTTCACCTCTTGTATTTGTATTTTATTATATTAGGCGTCTAATTTTATATTTGGTTTGCTTGTGATGATCATATATTTTGTTTTTTGTGGTATTGAGGGTCAGGCGTTGCTGCTCCATCCAGGATTGTAGTGTGGTCATGTCTTCATTTATGTTGTTTTGAAGAATTAAAAAGAGTGTAGATGCCAAGTTGCCGCCTTGGGGTAGTCCTTCCAGTAAAATTAGTATCTCGCTCTTTGTGTCATTTATTTCCATGTATTGTCGTCTGTTTGATAAAAAAAAACTTTTAAACCAATCGAATACTTTTTGCAGGTCAACAAATATCACAGCTACAGTTTTTTTGTTGATGTCTCGTTGAGTTTGTATAGTCGTTACTAGGTTAAATAAATCAGTTGATGTGTTCTATTTCGATTTAAATCCATATTACATTTTGTCCAGTATATTATGTGTTTCAAGATGCGTCATAAGTATTAACAATCTTAGACGTGGAATTATCGTGCTTCCGCCTCAAACATGTCGAATTTCGTACCAGATAAAGTGTTTTTGAGGGGAGTTCTTCTTCATTACTTTAATATGAAGAAAGGTGAGGTCGAGGGTAATTGAACCTGAGTGAAAGCTTTAGCGACAATGCTGTATCTGAAAAATCGTGTCGGAGGTGGTTTGGTCGCTTTATAAGTGCGGTAATTATGACGAATAATTGGAATCATTTCCAAATGCTTCAGGAGTTGAAAGAATCATTGGAAATGGATGAGTCGACTGTCAGCAAACTCCTAAAAGCTATGAGATTGACTCAGAGGCAAGGAAACTGAGTGCCATACGAGTTCAAGCTGCGCGACGTCGACATGTGATTTTTCGCTTGTAAACAGCTCGGCGAACGCCAAATTGTATCGCATTGTGACTGACGATGAAAATTGGATCAATTACGACAATCCAAGAGCAAAATGTCTCGGGTTTTTCAAGCTGGCTTAACCAATACGAAGTAAGGCATGACAAAGTTATTTTAAAGCATGGCAACGCTCGGCCACTTATTGCAAAACCTGTCAAGACCTACATGGAAACGATGAAATGGGAATTTCTACTTCACCCGCAGTATTCTACAGACACTTGGCCTATCCCAGCAGATGTTCACTTCATATGAACAATGCAAAAATATGAGTCTATCTTTCGGGCTGGTATCCAAAAATCGCTCGAATTTTTAATTAAATCAGAATTCTGATTTGCCTGCTGTTCGGGGAATATTTTAAATGATGTGTCACAAATAATGTTAAGCCAGGAACAGAATTATAAACGGTTCTAGAAAATATTTCAGAAATATCGCGAATTTAATAGTTACGTATCCTTTTATCGGTTCGAAATCTATTGGAGAAATTATTAATGATAAGCCAGGAACAGAATTATCGCAATCTTTTGGATAAATAAAAATCTAGTATATCATTTTGCGCTCGTAAATCAGTCTGATTTCTAAAAAAATCAATCTGAATAAAAAAAATCAGAATTCTGATGAGTCCGCTGTTCGGGAAATATCCAACTATATTTTGAAATATTTTTTTTAAATGGTGAGTCACACATAATGTTTAACCGAATCGACTCTTTTCTACGTTGTTTGAATTGTGGACATCAGAGAAAATGCATTAGAGTGTAATCACAGTTAATTGTATACTGAGTATTAAATACAATTTAAGAAGTTTATGTAAAGAATTAAGAACACTATAAGTATTATTTATTTATTGTTTTTGGGCAAATTAACAGAAACCTAATTACAATTATTAGAGTTTCCTATTACACAAAAGTACTACAATCATATCGGTTGTTATTATACTCGTATGTTCCCGGATAAAATGATGACGAATATCTATATATTTGGTTCGGAAGAAATAATGTTGTTTTATCACTAAGTGCTATTGCTGATTGATTATCCCCAAAAATAGTTATCTGTTCAATTCTTTTGCGATTACC
>JANSTU010017752.1:0-28852 GCA_027564075.1 Bolitophila hybrida
CTTCTTCAATTCTTTTTTTACCAATGCCCAATATCTTTCAATTGGACGAAGTTCAGGAGTGTTAGGGGGATTGGCGTACACGGGACCATTATGTGATGCAATAAATGGTAAAAGCCGGTTCTGCAAGCATTCTTTAATATACATTTCTTTGTTCACTGTGCCTTTTGTGGTAGATGTCTTACTGCGTTGACCACACTGACAAATTGCTTGCCAAACCAAATATGTTTCGCCAAATTTGTCAACCCTAATATGAGTCATAGCTTCAGGAAGGATTTCGAATAGAAACTTTACGTAAAATTGTGGCCCAGCTAAAGTGGCAAAATCGGTGTTTATTTCACACGTTGCACTGGTTTGGCATATGTTTTTGCCACATCTCGTACAGAGGTTTCCCTCTTCTTTAAGATTGTGTTGTCGATATCTTTCTCTAATTTAGAGTCTCGTGCACCTGACTTTTTCCAAGACCCAAGTTTCCGATCCAACGAAAGGGTCTCGTTGTACCGTTTTATCACCCTTCCTACTGTGTGGGGGCTCACTCCTACATCTTTTGCTATCATCCTATAGAAGCGTTTATCATTTTCTAAATATTTGCGCACAATTTCTGGACGCTTTGCTATTTGTGAATTAACCATTTTTGTTTTAAAGAAGACCCAAAACTGACAATTGTTGATATAATCAACGGTATTTAATAACCTATAATTTGGTTAGTATGGTTACGCGCCTAGTTTTAATTTTAGCGTTGAACAATTTTATTCGGTACACTCCTTAAAACTAATCAGTGCATCCCGCTGCCCATATGAAATGGCATTACCTCTGCTAGGAGTTTGCTTGGAAGCTGTTACATTAATCTTTTCTAAAAAATTTGATTGAAACTTGAAAGTGGTTCGATTATAAAAATGAACGGCGAATATGTCCCGTTCGTGATAGTAAGAGGAACGAGTTCTTGTACGAGTAAATACAAATACACTTTCAAACAATGTTCGAAAACGTTCAATTGTCAAAATTGATTAAAAAAAACCTTTTGAACTAAATTGAGCAAAGTGTGAATACGAAAACACTATTATGTATTGAATACGCATACGAACGTATGATAAGACAAAACTGAGCTTAAACATTCAGAATGTGCAAGTCTTAATAAAGGCACAGGGGATAATGTATACTCTTCTGCTATTCAAATATATTTAAAAAAAAAGTTTGACCCTGTCCACCGGCGAAATTATGATTTGGATTTTACTTATTTTATACAAGGAACATACGTATTTGTTTTATCGTTTACCCTTTAAAATGATTTTTTTTAAATATCTGGAGATGCGGGGCATCGATCCCCGTACCTCTCACATGCTAAGCGAGTGCTCTACCATCTGAGCTACATCCCCATGTATATTTTATCAAAAGTACATTCAGTAAAAATCACATTTTGCATTGCATTTTATTTACTTATAATTCAGTGCACGCATTTGACATGTGTAATTTAGTCGGTTTTATACTCGATGCATGCGGCACCTTTCACCGTGCTTACAATGCCATTAACAAAAACGGCATTTTTTTAATTTAATGCATACAGTACGGCAAAAGTTTAACCGATTTAACCTGAGAAAACAGTGAAACTTTAGGAAAATATAAGAAAATAATGTTCTTCTTTTTCATTTTCTTAAAAAAATAAATAATTTCCAAAAAATCTTATTAAACATAGGTATTATTAATTATTAATTGTTTTATTTGAAATTTTGATTTTTGCACTGTATTAAATTATCAGAACCAAATACAAAACCTGAATTCACATTTTGAATATTAATGTTATTATACGAGTACTACAATCGACAAAAAAATGCTCAAAGATTGAAAATACGATGTTTATAATAAATATATATTTTTTTAAATCATATAAACTTTATGAGATCATATTTTTTAGTCACTATTTGTTCAAAAAGTTATAACACTTATGTTAAACAATTCTATTGACCGAATATTGACTTTTAACACAAATCCAAAAAAGATCTCTATGCAAATAAATGAATATAATGAAATATACGCATTTGCAAAATGTAAATATAAAAAAATATATATATCATGTGTGAGTGTGTGAAAATATAATATACTAAATTATGGAATTTTCACACCTCATAAATATATCAGTGTACAAAATAGCGGGCAGTTTGAAACAGGTACTTAAAATCATCGTTTTGGCTGTGTTTGAGAAAATTCAAGTTTAAAAGGTGACTTTATAGAATATCTGGCAGATTTTCTTATGAAAGGAAATTTATTCTGATATGTAAATAGCACCATGACCGTTTTCTTAGGGAGAGATTTCTGGTGGACAACAAAGACGTTCCGTAATACTTGCTTTTATGGTTTTCAGTATACGATTTAAGTGCGACTTCTTTTTAATGAAAACTAAATTTAAATTATACTACTCATAAAAACTACTCTACTTCATATTTGTTTAATCAAAAGTGATTCTTTAAGGTTGGCAGTTTACAGGACCGCCTGGTTTTTTGTAACTGTATTTTTGCAACACATTTTTATTATACAATCATTGAAAATATAATAATGTTCAGTTTTTATACAGTTTACATTACTTTGCGTGTATATGAACTAGACCTACAGATACAATAGATAGTTTTTTATTTGTCGTATACCATACACAAACAAATTCATATTTATAAAGCGTGTATTGTGTGTACTAGGACAGCATATGTGGGCATTGTACTTAACAATTTACGAGTAAATTGATATAATTCATTCAAAAACGAGGGGTGCATGCATACACTTTCTCCAAACAGTTATATAGGTTATTGTAATGACCTACCGTATGTTTGTCACCCGTTTTTGTAAATTAACCAGGGTATGATATTTGTGTGTGTGTGTGTTTAAATTGTTATTGTATGTGTTTTCAAAATATTTATCGTTATATCTGATAAATACTTATATAAGTACATATAGTAATAGGATGTATGTTTTATGATTAGTATATGTAATACCTATATTTTTTATACGTTAAATAAATTTTATAACCATAGTCTTAGCCGAGTGTGTTACCACGTTGGCTGGCTTATGGTAGGGTTCAATCCCGATTATTTTGATTTGGAATAACGGAACATTAATGCCATCAATTAAAATATACATACGCACCCTTTATAGAACAATAAATAAGTGTATGATGACGTTGATGTTTCACGATTCCGAATATAGATAGCACTGAATAGCTGTCGTTTGAGCTACGATATTACAGTCCAATACAAGGTCAATAAAAAATGGAACAAAGAAAATTTAAACTTATTTAAACTTTTGATACAGATAATGTCGAACTTAGTTCATCTTCGTCGACATCGATTTCGATTTCACACCATAGTTTCATTTTATCCGACGTGAAAATGGACGAAAATGGCTTCTGAGTCTAGATTCTCCCGTTGCAGTTAGTTAATTTTGTACTTATACTTACATACATGATATTGATATTGATATTGATGTGGTGGTCTACACAAAACATATCTTGTCTTTCAATTGGATCAATCTTGGTTGATTCTTTCAGCCTCCGTCTAGCGAACACATGATAGTTTTTACCTGTAGTATCTAACACAGCTAGAACTAACTTGTTCTTCAGTATATCTCTTGGTTTATAATCGAAAAGCAACTCATGTGGACTTTTGTGTGCTGTGTAAAGGCTCCACTGTATGTCGCGCAGTTTTCGATCTCATTCACAATCAATGTCTGTCATAGTCGTTAGCGCAGGAAACAAAGTCCGATTTAGCCGCTCGACTTGTCCGTTAGCACGCGGAATTCGTACAGCGTTTTTGATGTGCGTAATCATGTTATCAACACAAAATCCTTCGAACGCTTTCGACGTAAAGGCAGTCCCTCTATCCGTTATAATCCTTACTGGAACGCCGAAAAAGCTTGTTAGTTTACACATCATCTTTAATACTGGTAGTGTTATGCAATTTGGTACGGCTCGTACTACGGAATATTTAGTAAATGCATTGTAAAGCTAATACGTAAACTTTTTGTCATATTGTCGCATTCGAGGAAACCAAAAGGCAAACGCTAATTTGTCGAGTGTACGATCCACGCCATAATGTCCCTGATCATCATGATAAAATTTAGCTAATCGCCTACGGACACCAGAAGGAACGACCTATTTTGATACACCCTCTACAATACGGAATAGTCGATGGTTTTTTAATGTGTAAGTTGTTCTTCAATTGAGTAGAATCTGCATCGTTGCCATTTTCTTTCAATCGATCGATGATTGTTTTTATTTTAGAATCTTGTCTTTGCTAGCACTTCCAATTCATAGCTATGGTAAGATTTTTCTAATTTCTTAGTATGACGACTGTGGTATTGTTCAGGCTTCACAGCGCTTATTTAATTTTTTTAAAGGCTCTTCCTGTTCCTTGTTTCAGACGAATTCCGCTCCTTTGTGTAGGAGTTTGCTCATCGGTCGAGAAATAATGGCGTGGTTTGTAATTAATTTCCGAAAGTATCCGCTTAAACCCAAAAACGGGCGATACTTGTAGATGTTTTAAATTGCTCGACAGCTGCAGTTTTACGTCCGGGACGAATGATATATGATGTGCCTCAGAAATTGAATTTCCTCCGCCTGAATGACACATTTGTTCATCTTGAACGTCATGCCAGTCTCCAAGATAATTTCAAGCAAGCGACGCAATTCATACTGGCCTTGGTCTGTATTGAAAGCTGTGTACCGACGGGATCGCTGCGTAACAGGAATTTGATGGTAACCTGATATTAGATAAAGAGAAGTAAAATATCACTGTCCTGCCAACAAAGCCAACTGTTCTTCAACTATCAGCATTGGGAACAGTTGATTTCCCGATATTGCATTTAATTGTCTATAGTCCATACACAGCCTGTCACCTCCATCAGCTTTCTTTACGAGATTTATGGGGGATGAGTATTCGGATTCACTTTCATGTATCACACCTCTTGTATCACACCTCAGCTACTATGTTATTTACATTCTCACGTTTAGCAAATGTTAGCCGATGAGAGCGTTGAGTGATCGGTTCTTCTGTTGTCAATTGTATGTCAATTTCCCCTATAGAACAGACCCCAAGTGCCATAAGGTTCTTTGCAAAGCATTTTCTAAACTCTCCAAGTAAGCGTAGGAGTTGCACCCGAGTTACAGCGTAGACATGTCTACCGCAAATAAGATCGTCCTCGCCTATGGGATTTGAATCGATATTTTGTTTGAGGATTCTTAAAACTTGCCTTACAGTATTCTCCTCAACTCTTAAAACACCAAATTCTTTTACTAAACGGATGTGTTGCTGATTAAAGAAATCTCGTCCAATCAACACGGGAACAAGACCAGCAACTCAATCAAGCATCAGCAAATCATTTCGTTGTACATCTTCCACCTGCGAATCCACGAAGATCAATATGTCCAGGTTTAATTCGAATATTACATTTTTCGAGCTCTCCAATGCGGATTAATGAACATTCACTTCCCAAATTAATTAATGCATTAAAATAGGTATTGTTGAGTATTACGGTCTTGGTATTCGTTCGTAGATGATACGATTAAATTAAATTGGAATGTCCGATTCGAGTCACCGTCTTGACAATTTGAACGATTATGTCCAACAAGAGAACACTTTTCACAACGGCTTCTTCGCAGTGGCTTTGTACAATTTATAGAAAGATGTCCCGGTTCGTTACAATTATAACAGGTTCGTTGTTTTTGTTTAAATTACTATATAATCGGATTGTGTTTGATTAACTGTTCCATAGGTGGTTCCCCGTGTCGGATTGCTTCTTGCATTGGATCGGTCAGTCGACTTTTGATCGTTATCATACCACTTTAATCTGTCGAAAAAATCCTGCGTTGTCGTGATAAAAGGATTATTTCACGTGCGTATAAAGACAGCATGGTAGCATAGGTAGCAATAGGTATTAGATATGTAGGCTCGACTCAATATAGGTAGTATTGAAGTTGAAATATGTAATTTTTACCACCTACGTAAATATCGTCGAATATAGGTCGATTTTTCTCCAATTATGACGTAAGTTCGACGAAATTTTAACTCTGATTTGACGAGAATATTAACTATACAGTAGAAAATTAGGTAGAAACGACTTCACATGTATTAATGATGCTGCTTTGGTTTGAAGCAAATAATCTTGATTTCCATGCTCAGACCGCTCGTCTTTTTTAGCACACTTCTGACAGCTCCTAATGTTCGTTTCGTTTTAGCGATTGTTTCCAATAATTAAAAAAAAACAACAAAATATTTAATGGATTATTGAAGGAGTATATTTTTCCTTCCAAAACCTGAGTTCTTGTGTTTTTTTAAGTTATTCGGACAGTGCTTTTGTAGTGGCTTAAACACGAGCAGGTCCGTTTTGGTTGGGATTAACTTGATAAGCCAGTTGGTGTTAAAGCTGTTTAGCATGTGTAGCGCGAAATTTCATAACTCATAATCGCGTTATAAAGAAGAAAGTAACATCTTTTTAACGATATTTAATGTCGGCAGATGACGCTACGCGTACAGGCGAGAGATATGAAGTCTGTGTGAAAAGTTAGAGCACTTTGTATATGTATTCCTCTGAGAACACTGCGGTATTTTCTAGACAGTGATAGGGTGAAGAGTATAGGCCAACCAGAGATGCCTAATCAGCTAATAGCTGGCATCACTCTACATCACTCTACCTTTCGCATAGCTGCATCATGCCTAGCATTTCTTCTGGCATGAATAAAATTTATTATATAACCAATCAGTTTTCAAAAAATTAAGAAATTTAAGAATTAAGAAAAATTAAGAGAATTATTATTACAAAAGCACAATTTTGGAAGATATATAAAGACCGATGAAGCCACAAATAGTAGAGAAAATGAACGATCGAGCAACTGACCTGATCCCGTTAAATTTTATAGAAACACATTTCACATTCGTGGGGTCAAAAACTAAAAATTTACGAATATGCGCGAGATAAGTGTTTAAAAAAATTATGAAAGGGGCCAAAAACTAAAAATGTGCAAGAATGTCCGCGTGACAAACATCACTCAATAAGTCCGTAGGATAACTAAGAAAAACACATATATTATACATTATATTGTTGGAAATTCTACAAATTACATGCACACGGTAACAAATTCGATATAATCAAAGTCAAAAGTGACTGCGGGATGAGTGTCCCCGTGGTGAAAGTCCCATCATCGTTGCGGTTTAGCTCAGAGCTAATAATAAAAAAAGTGAATGTGTCTCTTCTCAATTTCAGACCTCAGCCCATCCCTCAGACTGATTTAGACTGGTGGGGATATTTTTCTAAATTGCTTATTTTAAATTAGTAGAATACGCTTGCAGGATTTGTGTCGCTGTCTAAATGTATGTATGCAGAAAAGTACTACTTTATTTAAGAAATGCTTATTAGAATAGTTTTGGCTCAAAATCCTAAAACATAGCGAAGACATTTTAAACTCTTTTTCATAAAAACAAAATTTCATAAAAACATACTCTCATACTCTCGTATTTGTTTATTTTATTTCCGAGCTGTCTGTTGTACGTATTTCACATTTATATGCTTTTATTTACGCACTGTACTGAAAAACTACAAATAAATTCATCTGTGTGCAATCGCGATTATATACAACTGTACTCTGGGTATTGTATACAAAATGTCAATATAACTCTAGTCATAATACACAATACACGAGTGTAAATGCTATATAGACGCCCTCACGAAAAACCGCGACTTTTAGAATACCAAGCTAACAAGATATACCATTCGGTGGCCAGATGCGTCGATCGCACGCGGTGCCGGTCGTCCGTATAAAAATGCGACGCGTCACTTGTTCTATTAACTAAATCCGCTAACGCAATTCCGCATTCAAAATAGAATTGTGTTTATGAAAAATATACAAAGACATCAAAATAAGAAAAAAAACGATTGAATATTTATAATTTATATCAGACACAAAATAGCATATTCTTTGAAATGAAAAGCAATTTTTAATTTTTAATTTAAAATAAATAAAATAACACTTAAGTGACTGAAAACAAATAATAAATGGCGAGAGATTAATTTTACGATACAATCAAGAATCTTAATAATAATAACATATTATAGCTTTCTTATAATAGATTTTGTATTTTTTAACCGAATTCATCTGTTGGTTATTACGCCGCGCCGGAAGTACGCCAACACTATTTTGCTAAATTTAAAAACGATCTGGACCACGTCGGAAACTCATCAAAATCATCCTGTTAAACAGTTAATGGTCTGCTGTCAATACATCTTTGTGAATAACATAATAACGCTGCATTATATACATCACGAAAATAAAAGATTAGTACTTTTTTCGAATCGGGAATTTACGAAAAAATCACATACACATTTTCAAAAAAAGAGTGTATCGATGAATTGAATAAATTTAAAATGTCGATATTATTTGTAGATTTCTGTCGATGTCTTTTGTATGTCACATGCACGTTTTCTATTGATCCTGATCGAATATCACAATAAAGTATATACAATGCATTTGAATGCTATTCATATCCTCTTTGTGATGCACGAGTTCGAATGCATTGTTTAGTGTTTTTGAATGGTTTTATTGTATTGGTATATTTGCGACATATTTGAGTTCAATTATAGGTATACACACAGATGTTGTATACAATTTGTCTATATAATTTACGGCCTCATAAATTGATAAACAATTAAAAATTTCAGGCAACATATAATCATACTGAAATTAGCGAACACTATGGTGAATAGAATTTGTATACTCAATTTCAATATTTTTGAGTACTTTTTTAATGTTGTTTATTCTTTTTCATGAAAATTGAATTAGTTAATTTAATGTAGTTTTTCTAAATATAATTTTTATTTTACTTGTAGTATTTGTCTGGAACTGTTTTACGGTTTTTCATATGATTTTTTTACGTGGGATATACAATACAATTTCAACTGAGAATCGATTTTCGGGTCTGGACCGGCAATTCAGTTGAGAACCGTTTTTTGAGTAATAATTTTTTCTGGTAAAATTAGAAATATATTTAAGGAAACGGTAATCATTTTTAAAAAATAAACATTAAATAAGTAATTAAAAATATTGAAATTGAGTTTAAAAATACAACCGAAAATTTCATGCAAGTATTCTAATAAAGAAACGAAACGGGTCTATACTCGAAATACAGCTAAAGAACCGGTTTTCGGGTCCTGACCCGAATTGCAACTAAGACCCGTTTTTCGGTATAAATACGATTTTCGGGTCTGGTCCCTTTTCAGGGTCTGGATGTGTTTTTCGGGTTTGCACCAGTTTTGTGGGCTTGAACCCGTCTTTCGGGTTTGGACCCGTTTTTTGGGTCTAATTGAAGAACATTTCCAAAGAACCGTGTGCCTAATAAAAATCGTGTATTAACAGCACTAAATTATAAAATTACACTTAAATTTGACTAAATTATCGTATCAAAAGTGAATGCCTCAATTAAAGAAGAAAAATTCCTTTATCATCATGACAATGTGCCTACTCATGCACTGTTCATTGCACAAGCAAAACTGTAAATAAAATCAAAACCTAAAGAGAATAATCTTATTTAAGGTAGGATCAATGGTTAAAATATCATTAAAAATCATCTCCTAAAAGGATTTTTTGGAATTCGAATTATTGCTGTTGTTATATATAACTATAAACAATTAAAAAAAATAATAATACAAATTAAATGTATTTTTCTCGAAATGACTATTTTTGAACTGAGTGGCAACATAAGTCTAAAACAATAAGTCGTATCGATGGTGGGTTCTATTCATTTTGTTCCATATACTTAGGGGCAGGTCCTATCCTACGTATTATTTCCTAACTTCCTTTCCGGGGGAGGAGGGGGAATGAAAATCCGCGCCAAGATGTTAACTTTTGAACATTTTTTTTTAATTTCGCGCCAATCAGATAAATTTCATATATTTCCGGTTTTCCGTACGAGGGGACCTTCCTGACGTTCCTGTCAATATGCATTTTTATTTTTTTCGATACGACCTTTCGTTCTCGAGTTAGGTTGCCACTCGTTAGCTTCACAAAAATGAGTAGGCTAACGAGTGGCAACCTATTTGCAACCATTTTACGAACTCTGGGAGGGGTGGATAAAAATATATAGACATAGACACATGAACAAAGACGGAATAGATTAGCAAAATACGTCAACTTTCACGTAAAAGAAAAACGAGTTGACATATTGAAACATGACAGAGCTACATCTGTTTAAAACATCGTAATTGTTTTATGTTTCAACCAGGGATCCTACTTTAAAAAAACAGCAACCATGGTTTAATTCAAGAGTTCCGATTGCCTTATTTGAGAGTAGATATTGCTAATTTTTGTAATTTTGAATTTTTTATTTTTTTGTTGCATATTTTTGAAGTATAACTATCAGAGAATTGGTCCTTAACTTTCAAGTCGATTCGAATAGAAGAATTCATTGCGAAGACGACGAAGAGCTCAACGATGCTTTCAAGCATAATTATAAGCCATCAGACCCATAAATATATTATATAGTACTGATCTCAGTAAACAAACTTTACTTGAATGCTGTGTGTGGTGGCTTATATCAAAATAACAATGAAAGTTACAACCAGCTTATATGAACAATCAACCCGATTTTTTTAAATCCAACGATCAAACACTATAGTTTGATGTTTGTTTGTTATTTAACTAAATCCATTGACATTTGTTGTTTATGATAATCCAGTTCGCCACAATTTTGGTCACCGCAAAACGAAAAGAAACACAATTTTTCAACATTAATATCGATTCAAATAACCACAAATAATGTTTTTTTTAAATATTTTTTTTTAATTTTAAATGTCATTAAAACATGTATTCAAAATATTTTGAAAATAATAAAAATATTACATTTTATGTAATTTATTTATTTTGAATTTTCATTTTATATATTTGACATTTTGTATCTTTTTATTCATAGTGGCGACATCTGTCGACAATAAGTAGTACTTCAAGGTGGGTTTTGTTACATAATCTAGTACAGCAAAAAATCTCGTTTAAAGCTGTCACGCTCTGTATGCAGACTAGCCGATTAATACTCGAAAAATAACCACTTTCGAATAATAAGTCGATCAAAGTGGATGAAGTCTAGTGGGGTTGATTCGTGAGTTATAGCGAGTTTTGTCAAAATTTGTTTTTTTTTCTTACTTATCCTACGGACTTATTGAATGACCTGTTAGGTGTGTGATGAATATAAACTTATCTAATTTTATATAATTTTTTGTTAGTTTTTATTTGCACATTATATAATGAGTTATGTGTTTTTTCAGCATAAAAATACACTACTTTTTATAAAAAAAAAATACAGCATGCCAGGAATATCTTCTAAAATTGTCAAGTCGATCGGAGCTGATTATTGTTTTTCTATCTTTGCGACTGAGACAGGAGTTAAGATATGCCGCAGTCATCCAAAATGTTTCATAGCCTCTCCTGTATGGAGCTGAAATCGACGATTCCATGTAAGTTAACAAAAGAAAAAAATGTCTACGATTTATTCCCATCAAAAATTTTTACTTTTACTTTTAAGTATTTACAAAGTCACTTGAAGTCGATAGTCAGATTTTCTCCGATTCTTGTGAACCCATCATTTTGAAATTTTGCTAACTTCTTTTAGATATGACTGTCTAGTGCCTAAACGAAGGATTTTTCTTTTCTACGTTTAAAACTCATTTTATTATACAGTACATCGTACATGGTCAAATTTTAGTGCCAAACATGACATCTTTTGCACACACTTTTTAAAAAAATCCTTAGTTCAAACACACGTTCACATACTAAAAGAAAAACTCTGTTTTTTTGAGTTCAGATAAAAATTGCCAGAGTTACGATAACTACCGTAAACGTACTTTTTTTAGAAGTGTCCACTACAGCCAGATGTCAGAGTTTTAAATATATGTTGACAAACAAAATCTGAGATAATACTGTTCGAAGGTTTTATTTTTATATGCAATTTCTTAAACTCACAGGAAACATACAGTATCTTCAAAATAAAATCGAGAAAATTTGGCTTTCTTTGGTCTACAAAACCCGCCAAACCAATTAAAGGGAGGTTAAATCAAAAAAAGAGTAAAAAGTTTGATACCTTCACTAAATTGTCCATAATTGTCTCCTTCTTCAATTTGCAGTTCATTTCTTCGTAAAACTGCCATCTTTACGTACAAAATGATGGGAGAGGCATAAAATCCCCAGAATTAAAATCCCCAAACACAAATCCCCATTTTTTTTTAAATTTAATCATAATTCCCAAACTAGTGGTCCATTCGAAAAAAAAATAATGTATATATGGGTTTTATCGTAATAAATTATGGGTTATAAAGTTGGTTATAAGAATGAAATTTATATAAAGATACATTCACCAACAATCCCCAAATTTTGTATAATAATCTTGGGTCAGGTTTAAAATCGCGGCGATTTTTAACCTAACCCAAGATTATTAGACAAAATATGGGGATTTTGTGTTTCAAGATTTTTAGTTTGGGGTTTTCTAATTTTGGGATTGAAAACAAAACATTCCTTTGCCCTATCAATCGTTTCTAATATTATATATTGATTTATCAATTTTAATATTCACAGAAAAATATTCTTTTTGCGCTGAATTGACGTGAATTTTCTATTGTACAAATAAAAGCGAAAACTTAGTTTTAGTTGTGTTGTCTTGGAGCACAATGGGTCCGTACTAAGACCAGTGTGCGTCCGCATCTAACTTCAAATCATTCAATTCAAAACATTAAGTATACAAGAATTACCTAAATATATGCAATCGAACTGGTCAAGAGACATTGTTGTATTTTCTGTATACCTGATGGCAGTGAAAGGTACATGCATATAATTTGAATGGATAGTACTTGAACGCGTGCACCGTCGTGCAATGCATATTTAAGTAGATCACTGATCGATATAAACAAAATTAATATTGTATGAAACTCGTATAAAAGTATACGGGGATGTAGCTCAGATGGTAGAGCGCTCGCTTAGCATGTGAGAGGTACGGGGATCGATGCCCCGCATCTCCAGTTTTTTTTGTTTTTTTTTGTAAATACATATTATTTGTTGTATATTTAAATAATATTAATTAT
The DNA here is from genome assembly GCA_027564075.1 of Bolitophila hybrida. Taxonomy (NCBI): domain Eukaryota; kingdom Metazoa; phylum Arthropoda; class Insecta; order Diptera; family Mycetophilidae; genus Bolitophila; species Bolitophila hybrida. The sequence continues at coordinate 13,093 of JANSTU010017752.1, forward strand.
TATTTAAAGGACGAAGACCCACAAAGTGTAAATGTGCTATATAAAATATATAATATAAACTTGATCATTCGTCTAAGATATATTCTTCTAAAATCGATTTATCTAAGAGCAATTCATCTAAAATCTATTCGTCTAAAAAAAATCTTATAAAAGAAAATTAAAACCAAACAAAAAAGATGTTTTTAAGGTTTATATTAAAAAAAAATCACCTTTTAAACTAGTCAATAGGCCGATCATTGAAAATGCGTATCTTTGATTTGTGTGCGAATTTTTATTGAACTTTACCGAATTTATGGTTCGTTACACATTTTTCATCGGTCCCTCCTCTAAATCATTTTCAATAATAAAAGCTGTTGGTCACAGGGAACTGTCCGCCACATTAATTTTGGTTTTTTTGAATGGCCGTCACTCTCTTATAATAAATTTAGGCAAAAAATGCTTAAACGAAGTGCTTCCCGAGTCCAAAACAACAATAAAATTTTGTCGGTCGCCCCTCCCTTTTAAGCGGGTGGAGGTGAATGTTTGACCAAACTTTTAGAAAAAATGCAAATTGAGAGTGGTACAGGGGGGTTACAGAAGGTCGTGGAATATCAATCGATAATTTAAGTCCCTATCTCATAAAAACAGATAAATAAAATCCAACTTAAGGAATATAGGGGCAAAAAGGTTCTTTTTTTGTATTTGTGGGTATAAGAGGGACCAAAAAAAATTAAATTAAAAAAAAAAATTAAATTTAAAAATGATACAAAATACAAAAACAGCAAATATACTTAAAAATGTTTTCATAATCCAAAAGTTAAAATCGCGCAACCTCGATTATTTCATCAAAAAGCACATGTTAAGCGTTGAATGTTTTTTGTTTTTAAACCCTTTCGAAGGCCTATGAAATCCCACGTGATTTGAAATTATGTGTTTTATAATACTGTCGACCATAACCTCGTTCAGATTTTTTCATAACATTTGACCGAATGTCGTCTGGCCGAATATTTTATTTGGCAGAATGTCGTTTGACCAAATGGTCCACTTGACTGAATGATCTATTTAGCCGAAAAGCCATTTAACCGAACCTACAATGGGTAATTTGATCGAATGAGCCATTTTGCCGAAAAACCATTTAGCACATTAGAAGTGTTGTTAATTTTTGGGTATGACCTAATGGGCCATTTAGTGGAATAAGCCAATTGGCCGCAAGAGCCATTTAAATTATCGGTCAATTTGACCGATTGGCTGAAAAGCGTTACCGATCATATATATAATAAAATTAGAGGTGGACATTGTTTTTAAGATAAACCGTTTCGCCGAATGGGCCTTTAGTCAAATGAGCCATTTAACGTCCAATTCGACCGAATAAGTAATTTGCATAAAAAACTGTCGAAATGACCAATTACCGATCGTGGGTATATTAAAATTAGAGGTGTGCGTTGCTTTTATGTTTATGCCAAATTCCATTTGGATAAATTTGCCATTTGGTCAAAAAGTTTTTTCAGGTATCAGGTGTATTCAAATTAGAGGTGTTATATTTGGGATTGTGTAGATGTAGAAAAACTGACAATGTAACTCTAAAGCCGCTGTTTTAGAAATGTAGATTTATGTAGTTTTTTTTTTATAGTTTTTGACATGCAGCTTATTTAAAAAAAAATGGAATTTTGGTTAAGTGGACGGTTTGTGTTCCACGGTTTTTTTAACATGAAATTTTTAAGCACGGAATATTAAAACGCGTGATTCTAAAACACTGGATTTCGAAACCAGTTTTTCTTGAACCTGACATTTTTAAGGAACGGAATTTTGGTCAAAGAGATTTTTTTAAAGCAAATATAATGAATAAACATTTTTCCAACTATGGACATATAAATGGCACAAACTTAAATTATGCATACATTTAACTAATTTCATACTATTTTGTTTAGAAATGCAAGTTTTCTCTCTCCTGATTGTCGTTGAAGGATTCTGCGTCTCAACAGCGCTCAAAGATTCCGTTATTTTCTGCTTTATATTTAGAACCTAAACAAGCCTGGAGCTGCTGAGAAGGCTCTCGAAAAAATGTTTTCGCTCCCTGATGACGATGAAGATTCAGAAGTTAAGTGCGACAAGGGTGCTCCTGAGGAATTATGTGCCTTGAATGACATTTCATTGAAAGATAGCTACATTGTGAAAAAACGGCAACGGAAAATGTCAAAGACTGGATGGATTTCAATCCTGTGGAAGTAATAGTCTATTCATCATCCAAAGAAAGTTAAGACTCGACGGATTGTGCTAAGGATACCTCACGCTTAGATAATCTTTTTACGTAGTTTGAGTCGGAACCAATGTCGCTTCTGTCTAGTGACAAAGAAACTGAATTTGGTGGCCACATTTTGAGCGATGTTGGTATTACCAAACTTGTAGATGAAACAAATGCTGCAAGAATTAGAAGGACACTACTCTGGCCGAAGTAAATTCTTTTATCAGTCGGCATACATAACCTGGCTAGCTTCAGATCCAATTCTCAGGGTGGACTCAATTGCAAGCGATTCAAAAATTTGACAGAAAACATTCATTGTAATAATAACCTCATAAATGTGCCCGTAATCATGATAAACTTGTAAAGCTACGGCCTGTAATTGATATGATAAATTCAAACATCCAAACTGCCAATCAAAACATATTCACCATCTTCTAACGTACGTGGGTAAAATGTTTAGTGCATTGCAGATTCAGAGAACGGATACGTGCTATTTACACCGGGAAAACAGCTATAACATAAAAGATAAAACTCCACTTCGTGAGAAAGTAGTTTTGGAACATATAATAACAATATACGCCCTGGAAACTTAGTTGTATTTGATAACTTCTTCTCAAGCGTCAGTCTTATGGAAACAGATTCATGCGAAAAGATCCTAAGGCTGAACGAAAGATGTTACGAGGTGAAATTGAATTTGAGGTAAAAGGTCATGTCGCTGCAACCAAATGGATGGCATTTTATGCTATCTACAGCCCACAGCCCACGAGATATACAGCAACCGGAGAACGAAAAAAGTACAAAAAAGTAGTGGCAGTATACAACAAAACAATGAGTGCTGTCGATCATTTCGATCAATTAAGAGAACGATACTCAATCGGCATTCTATCAAATAATGGCATATGTTATATAATCGATTTGGCAATTGTTAACGGTTTTATAAATGGTGTTTCAATAAATATTTTCGAAGTTTTGTTGTGAACCATGTTGAAACGTCAAATAATGTTTTGACATCTGTTTTCACATTTCGGTATCTCAATCTTTGGCAAATTGTTGTATGTTATGATGCATCATACATATATTATCAATCGCAGAACGTGTTAAAATTATTGAGGCCTATTACAAAAATGGGCGCTCAACCAAAAATGCATTTCGTTCTCTGCGCGATTTTTTCGGTCAGCATAACCGTCCTACCGAGAGAGCAAATGGGCGAATTGAGAAAAAATCAAGAAACTGGATCAGTGGCAGATGCCGAACAACCTAAATGCATTCGACGTAACCGTTCTGAAGAGAATATTGCTGCAGTTCGTGAGAGCATGGCAGAAAGCCCAAACAGCTCCATTCGTCACTCTGCATTGGATTATGTCGAAAGATTTGTCCCTGCATGCCTACAAAATCCAAATGAACCATCTCAATGGCTATGTCAATAAGCAGAATTTGCTGGCGTAATAATCGACCCGGTCTTCTTTGAAAATGATGCAGGGATTTCACTTACGGTGAATGGGGAACGGTACCGTGCATTGATCGTCGATTTTGTGTGGTCAAAATCGGATGATTATGACATCGACGACATGCCAATGAAAATGGCTTTTATTGAACGAGAAATTCCCCGATCGCATAATTTTCCGAAACAGCGAAGTCAATTGTGCCTTAACTCCACTACAAACAATATACCAAAAACCACGAACCATATACTGCATTTCATTGGTACACATGCTAAAATTGTATGACTTTTCTCCCTCACGCAAAAACAAACCACGAGAACACATATACATAAAGCTAGCTTAGCCTTTACATAAGTGTTAGTAAAAACCATATAAGAAAATTCCCCATATATCTCTACATTTTAGGTTGCGTTCTAAAATCAATAATAAATTACAAATTCAATGTCAAACGTCAGAAAATATATTGTTATTGTTTGTGGAAGAGTTTTATAAAATTTTGCTGAAATAACCAAAAATTTTATGTTTTTAAACACGAGAGTATAAAATAAATGCTTTTAAGTAAATTTAATAAATCCATATTATATTAGTAAAAAGTAATAAATGTTTTTTAATAAATGCGTATATACGAAATAATATTTTCGGTCTTCAGGGTACGTGGAAGAACGGTCTTATATGTTCTACTAAGTACGTCAAAGTACGAACATTAAGGAGCATAAATAAAGAACGAACGTACAAGAATGATCTTATCCGGTGTACCAAGAACGTTGGGGTCTAGCGCAGCAGAAAAAAGGCCGAAATTTTATTTGATTTATTTTAAGAGAATGAAAAAAGAATAGCATTGCTTTTCAGAGGGTATATTTAATTTTATTTTGAAAATATTTTCTTTTTAAACACATTCTTTAGATGATGATTTGCTAGTAAAGTAAAGAGACCTAGAATAAAGAACCGAAATAAAATTATTATAATAATTATTATTGTCCATGTCCTACATATATGTGTTTTTTTAATTTAAATTTAGTAAAATTGTTCCAATTTTGATGAAATTGTTTATAATAAAAATGTTCACAAAAAATTTGCTGCTGTGTTTTCGAAGAACTGGAAGAAATTGTCAATGAAAAAACTTGCCAGTTCACGTTTACACCGGACTGATTTACTTTCAGATTTTTGCCAATTTACATAATCGAAGGAAAAGCAAATAGCTAACCCTAGACATTGGTCGAACTTACCTAAGACATTATTGGTTGAGCGATATCCAAATAAGGATGATGCTGACGAATATTTTTTTTAATTCAAAATCAAATTGCAACCATTCAAATGATTGTGTTACAAATCGAGAAGAAGCCGTCAACAATCCGACATATTTTTTTAATTCATTATAGAATTAGGTTGGATTGCTCATAATAATGTTGGGCAATCTAAACAAACCAAAACTCAGCAATGTAATCAGACTGGACGTACAAAATTAATAACAATGGAACATTGTATTTTAATTTAAAAAAATAAGTGGCAAAACAGCGTTTGCCGGGTCAGCAAGTTAATAATAAAACATTAGCCTTTGTTCTGTTCTTACATATTATGAAGATATAATGTAAATTTGATAAATAATAAAACTATTGTGCGTCGTCACGGCGATGCTTGGTACTGACTCAAAGTAAAACAGTACAAATGTGATGGATCAGATCATTTAAATTGTTTTTTCACCATAGGACACCTCTGCTTATTGTTTAAAATGTAGAAGTTGCGTTACCGCTTAAAGTAAGCATTAAAATAATATTATTCAGACAAAATAACAAACAAAAAATCAAAATTAGTGTTTATGTAAAATACCATATTTATTGACCATTGATTCATACGAATTTTCAGGCCACGCTTGATTGAATTTAATTGTTTAATTAAAATGCAAATAGCAAACATTAAATTTTAATTAGTTTAGGTTAAAATCAAACAGTTTGAGTAAATCTTTTTTATTGGTTTTAATTTTCAAAAAAAACTCAATTCGTAAATAAAAAGAAGATTTTTAAACTACCATTCAAAATTATCGAACTATTTCGAATCACCCTGTTCACATGTCAATCAACTCAATAACGCGCACCTGTTCATCGCATACACGATATACCAACATGTAAGAACAGTTACATTAATGCTATTTTAATTTGATTGTTATAAACTTATAAACATAGATTCTCTTAGGAACACGTTCAACCAGAATTTTGCCCCAGTGGCCCAGTGATCTACGCGGTTAATAAGAAAAAGAGGATTCCATATATAAATAACAAATATTATGGTTATTTTTTTAATTATATCGCATTCTTGATAATTATAGTAAATTAATGAGCTCCAAATTCCCGCTAGTCTTTCAATTGATAACATAAATGGCAATGGTAAATTATGTCTGCGCACGCGGTTTGCAAGAATGCGCGACAACATTGTATATATATATTTTTTTAAAAATGGAACTGATGTACAGAACAAAATCGTGTCAATCGGACATATTTGTGTACTAGATTTTTATTGTGGTCGTCACAAGCAACAGTTTTTTTGGCACAAACCCCAATACAAGACAATTTCCGTTGGTTTTTATTGTATTACACGACGCTATTGACTGACGTTTATAAATATACCGTGATTGAATCCGTTGAGACGACACGCAACGCGTGCACATTAAATTCCAAACGAAGCGCACACATAGAATACTAATTTTCCATCACATGAAACACATATGCATAATTTCTACTTTCTGTTTAATTCATAGCATTTCGGTTTCAAATAAATAAATAAATAACTATCGGTAAGGTTTTGTGTGCGTGCGCGATTATCGTCGCCACGATTTCTCTACCCACAAGGGATCGGCTTGTCGCTGGTAGACAAGCGGAAGTTGTGGCTGCTGGTAAGAGATTGGCAACGGAGCTGCTTGTGGAATGGCTCTGGCAAGGATTTGACCGAAGGCAATAACCAAAAGGATTACCTATAAAAGTACAGTTTTCATATAAGCATAGTTATTTATGATTGATTGATTTGTATACTCGTATAAAGAACTTACTCCGACGCCGAGTCCCTTAATCGACACTACGGTAAGTGCTGCCAAGAGTGTGGTGACCACACCGACAACAAATGCGGCGGGAATTATGGCAAAGCTAATTCGCTTTAGGAAGTGATGACCGAATGTTCGACCTTCTGAAAAATGGAAATGAACGATATTTTAAATTTCAAAAATCTTCAGATTAGAAATCGCGTTGATTATTCCTATCTTATCGAATATCTCGTTAGTTATTAAGCAAACATAAAGCTTTAAAGTTCTATGTTTTGATGACACTATCATTAATATTACTTAATTACATATTTTTATCATATGCCACAATACAAACACATTTTCACAATTTTTCACAAAATAAAAAAAATAGATAATCCTGTTTTGTCTTAAAATAAAACTAACCAGCGACATCGGTATCATTGGCACTATCCACATTTTCTTGGCACATAATAACACCAAATACACAGGACACGACGATTAGCCGGAAAACAGTTGCACTAAGAAAACTCATATTTTCAATTTTTTTGTTTTCTTTTCTATTTTAAAATCTATACGTATAAAGCACTCTGTGAACAAACCACTAACGATTGTCGAATGCTACAAATTGTTTTTAAAGACAATGGTTTTGTTTTGTTTTATTGGACCTCCCGCCCCCGAACGACGTGACTGAAAATCAAAAGTGTCACAAATGTACGCACATACACTTTTTGAATATATATTATATAGGTATACCTTATGTGTAGTATTCATATATGTATTATAAAGAATATTTAGCATATGTCTGTCGTGCGTTGATATAATCGCACGTGCATGCATTTGAATACAATTTTGCCTTCAAGAAATTCGGTGGCGTCTACGAGTACACAGTTCGTGTGCGATACCGCATTGTTCTGGATCGTGCATAATGATAATTAAAATGGATTATGATAATTTTTCGATTTTATTGAAATATGCTTCTGAAGTTGGAATGAAGAAAAGTAATACATAAGAAAAAATTGGGTTAGAGAAAATCGCCTATGCTATAAGTGATTTATGTTTATTGAAGGCCCGAAATGTCCCGTTATTCGAAAAGATTTTGGCCAGGGCTGAGATTTTAATAAATCGAAATCGAAATCGAAATTTCCTAATAATTATTGAAATGTTTTTTGTTTTGTTTCTAATAATTATATGGAAAATATATTCATTCATATTTTAAAGGATTTATTTGAATGTCTTTGCTGGCACCATATAAAATCTTGCGATTTTTTAGAAACGCAAAAAAGCATATGTTACCTTGATTTTTTTCAAAACCATCTGATTGTAACTGGTCGTTATTCATTACAACAATTATTACCTGTTTAGGTTTGTACACAATCGAAGAGTCTTCTTTTGAATATATGTGACCCAAACCATAACATGTGCCGCTTTTAGGTATTAGGTATATAATAAATAACAAAAATTGTATCTACATTATTATTTCCACAAAAAGTAAAACGTATAGAACAAAATACAAGCTTTTTTTTGTATTGTGATTATCAAATGCATAATTCACCCCAGAAAAGCGGCTGAATTTCTGAAAGCCTTAAAGTTTCAAGTTCAATCTTTATATATCTGCTCTACAAACACCCATCTCCCGAAGAAGCGGAGTTTCGCTGCTGGATCCAATCTAGAGATTATTTAAACGAAAACTTTATATCACCATAATGATAACATGGGAAAACCACAGATTGTGTAGTAATTTAGTACGTAAACGGTTTGTACTTCGATCAACATCAATCAAACTGGAAAGGGTTCACTATCTACGCGTCAAACTAAGGGCTGTAAAGGAGGAAAGTGCCAAATAGCAGAATAAATATTTTCCTCGTCATGAGGAAGTGTGAGACTACAAAATGTTTCCTATGCAGACATGGGTAAGGGTTCATACAATTATCAGTTTCCAGCTCTTACCGAACCAAGAAGATCAAGGACAGAAATACCATTACAAAGACAGGCCAGCACACAACCATAGTTGGACTGGGTCTCCTCTGAAAACTTTTTTCTCAAGCTATTTTGAGATTTCATGATATGTTCTGGTTTTAATAGATGTAAATTTGTCGCAATTACGATCGAAATAGGCACATTCGGCAATATTAAAATCCTTCCTATGGATGGCGAGTTGGCGAGTCCGTGAGAACACCCAGTTACAAATACATAAAAAAATAATTGGGATGATTTTTTTTTCATATCTGTACCTGGGTTTGATCTCACGTCCCCTGGGTTGAGAGACAGTAAACTATAGACTAAAAGGAATACAAGTGCGAATAAATGGATACATTTCTCCCAGAATATATGAGCCTTACCAGGATAGTCCTAATATGAGTTAAGCAATCATATCTTTACAGATGGACTTTAAATAAAAATTAATCGTCTGTGAATAGTTTAATCCTCCTCACAAAATATTAAAAATTTTCTCACCTCAATCTGTTTCGACTTCACCACTCCCTCCCTTATATCCTAAATATTTTTTAGCATCTCTTTTCCATCATCTAGCTATATTTCTCTATCTCTCCCTTGTTCTTTTCTACTCTCTCTTCCTCTTTTTACATCCCTATCAGACTTTCTTCGCTTTCACTTCTTCCTTCCATCTCTTCTCATTGCCTTTCGTCCACTTCGTCCTACTTTTTCTTCTCCTCTACGTCTCTCTGCGTTCCCCATTCCTCCATAAAATGATTTCTATATATCTCCTTCCTTAACTCCCCTTTCTACCTCTCTTCTTCATTTCTTACGTAACTCTCTTTCTCTCATAGACAGAGAGAGAAATAGGTAGTTTTTTTATTTCGTCCTTTTTTATTCTAAACTATTTCTTAATACACTATTTTATGATGAAGAAATTCCCGTTCAAAGCTTTCTAGAAGAGCAACGAGTGAAAATGGTTAACATACATAATGTCCTAGAAGACAGAAGTCATCCAAGAGAACTGCGTTACAATTCTCAATCTTGTACCTTGTTGGTTGGTCTAAAAATGACTTCAGTTTCAGAATCCTAGAAGCTCTGCATCAAGCAAGGTTGATGGCAAAGGCAATATATATACTTAAAATTGTACTCTTCACTAAATAGCTAAATATTTCTCAACGAGAATTGAAAGGAATGAAACGGATGGCACATTTTGTCAGTCTCATATATGTTCGCTTTTCGTACGAGCTAATTGTTAGTCGATGGGCTATAAAGAATGAATTGGATATGATAAAGCTTATAAGTATTTATTTATATGCAGACGTCAAAAAAAGTGCTCTCACAGTTGGTATTTGTTTGAAATAATTGTAGGACTGTTTTTTTAGAATTTAGAAACCAAAACTGAAAATAAAATGAAACGATTATCTGGTAAAAACCTAGTTTTTGAAGGAAAACAGTTTTGCCGTTTTGTTGTTACTAATAAAACAATGGCGTTCTTTGAATTGTTTGGGATCCATGACGTGACAACTTACTGCAGTGATTCTCTAAGAGGCAAAGTGAACGCTCTTAATTTGGTCAATGATACCGCAGAAATAGGAATTGCTCTGAAAAAAAAAGCTAGCGAATCGATCAGGGACGAACAATCTCGTTGAGGGTAGTCGAGCATCACAGAAAAGTCGTCCCTAAGATAACAAAAGAAGGGAATTCATCGTTCAAAGTTGATTAATATAACACATATTTTGCCTGTCATAGTATACTTATTAATTTGTGTCTAGTTTTATTATTATTTCCCCAAAAAAAAAAATGATAAAAAAAATGATGATTGATAAAACGTTTTTTTTTCTTTTACATAAGTGACCAAAGAGTGCAACCTCTAAACATTGTCCAATCTTCTTGAAATTTGTCATACTTTTCTTTTACATCACTGAGACTCGGGGCGTAAGCTTAGTCTGCAAAAATTTGACATTCAATTTTTTGCCTATCAATGAAATACCCGAATGTATAGATTTAATAAACCAGCAAATAAAAAAAAAATTGTAGTAATCTTATAACGACCGATTTCTTCACCCGAGTTCGAAATCGTACGAACCTAGTTTGGGATAACACTCGGTTTGAAGTTCAAACATGGTTCAAACTTTTATTAGGTCTCGGTCATTTCTCCACATCAAAGAACGAACTAGTTTCAAATCGCGTACTAGGTTCGAAGTACATAACACCGAACTGCGTTCGAGAACATCGACCGCAGTTCTGGAACTTCGTTTGAAGCGAAATCGCAGCACGTAAACATGTTGTGTCAAATGTTTTAAATGTTTGATGACATATTGTGAAAAAACTTTTTGAAAAATATATATATTTTTTATTTATTTAATTTTGTGTATGTTATATTATTACGCTGTCATTTGTTTTTAAAAATTAGTTTTGAATGAATGAGTTGTGGTTGTAATTATTGTGTATTTGAGTTTCATATCCAATAAATTATTGTTATACAGATTGGGAGATTTTAATAAGTTATATTAAGTGAACTAGAATTTGTTGTTGACAAAAAGCGAGTGAATTGGTCGTCAGCAGACGTGCAACGCTTGGCGTAGCTAGTCATTGAATATGGCCGTCACTCGAAATACACCCGTCACACTCACTGCACCCCTCCCATCGCCAACGCTATCCGGCGAAGATGACATCATTTCTTTTAAGCAAATAGATGGCAGCAATACTTTCGCTTGAGTTGATTGAGTTCTGGCAGCATAGCTTTAATGATTTGATGGAAAACCTCGAGAGCGGAAAATTGTTTGATCGTGCACCGACCCTGCCCACCGATCATTTTCAAATCGGCAGTCAAAATTGTCGATACGTTCAGTGAGAAACAAAAAAGTCCAATCGTCAAATACGTCTTCATTATTTGAAAGATGAGCCCATTTTGGTGTTTCAAACAAAAATTGCAAATACCAGCGCACTCACTTGACGCAATGTAAACGAAGTGCTAGCTTATTTTGAAAAGGGGTTAAGAATTCAAAATGACAAAAACTAAATTCCAAGTACAAAAAACTGCGTCCGATCGTCGATAACACACCGAAATCAGAGTGCCAGTGAAAAAAGATTTATATCTCTCTTAGGAACTCAAAAAAGCTCGGTGTAGAAATGAATCGGTGTACCGTACTGGGATTCAGTTTGGATAAGCGACAAAAAAATGTCGATATGACGTCGTATTTTATCCATATTTCTCATAAGTGGTAACGCATGAAAATTAAATATGGCGTGTGCACCAATGCATGTATATTTGAATTCGTTTGTATGCAGCATACCCTTTCGAGCAATGGATTGAGCTAGCAAGTTTTATTTTGTGTAGTTAAATATAAAAATACTTTATTTATATATCTTTTATGTTTAGTCATGACAAAGGATCAACATCGAACAAAAAGCTGTGTTTATACAGTTAAGTGCATTTTTTTCATCTGTTATTTTTATTATTTATCAGCAAACGTCATAGTAGACGTCAAAAATCAAAAAAAGTTCGTCTAATGTCTTGCATTTAATAGAAATTTCCTCTGCTATATCGACTTTTTTTCCAATCTGTCATTTATAAATATTTTGTAAACTCATTGCGTTGGGCGTGATTTGTAAATCGCTTATCAAACTGAATCTCAGTACGAAGCGAGTTCGAACTCTTTGAAGAAATATAAATCAAGAATATACATAAATTACAAATTCTAAAAATATGCGACCGTTAAAGATATATTCTTCCGAATTAAAATTCCAGCCATTCATCGTAATTAATGAAAGTACATCAATTAATATTTTTGCTGGTATATAGTTTTACTTGCATATATAATATATCAAATACACCTACATATTAATGTATATTTATTCATTTCACGTAATTTTGATTGAACTCAAGTGATGTATGTGTGTTAAAAATCAAAGCGATATTATTATTATTATTATATTATAATATTATGTCAAAAAAAAATATTTGGGTGCCAAAAAACGAGTGCCTATAAAAACATTTGAGTACCAATATAAGTAAATGGGTTATTTGTTTTTTTTTTGTTTTACTAATATATATTAATATATATTAATTTAATTAGGATCTCAATTTTGATTTTTTTGGTGTTCATTAATTAATAAAAATATACCCATAACTAAATAAAAAGCAAGCATTTTTTTATATTTAGAACTCCAAAATGTAATATACTAGTACCCACTAAATTGAGAGCCATATTTTATTAATATTGATAAACGATTATATAGAATTTACTAAAATAGGCTGCCTGATAAGTTTCTGAATAATGAAAAATGGTCAAAATGCCAAATTTTAATTTTATGTCTCAAAATATTCTTCTTTTAAATCGATACAAGGTGTCCAACGATTTTCTAACTTTAAAAAAAAAAACAAAATTAACACTTTCACTCGGAAAAACCCAGTGTTTTGACTGTTTTTTTACTGATCCAGATTTAATCCATTTAACGTAAACATGTTCAAATTCTGCAACACGAATTAGGTTCTTGTCGACAATAAGCAAACGCTGCACCCATCGCGCGCAGAGCTTCTTCATATTGCCCATACGCTCCATCTTGCTATAACTTATTGAATTTTATTTGCTCAGTCTGGGTAAATTCCATCGTTTAAACAATTTTATCCACTTTATTTAATTTAACTGAACTCGACACCAATTCCTTAGAGATCTGCAATCCAAATACTTAGCTCTATTAACCAACATATTTTCTTAAAATCCATAACAAAACAAGAATTCTACATTTACTTATCACACTCAAGGATCTTGGTAAACATCTAAATTATATATTTACGCATAAAATGGATTAACTTGAACGCAAATACTTTATGGATTACGATGCACCGCGCGTGGTTTTTTATTAACATGTTCTAGGTCAGAACGTTTTATTTTATCATTGCTCCAAGGCCACACTGGTTTAACCATTTCTATTCTCAAGCGACGTTCCGTACCACACTTGATGCAATCGGATGCATAACCCACTAGATATTATTTATGTATTATATACTGTTTACCGTCTGCGATCTAGTTTCTTTTCTCTGGATGCGTGTTAATATCATAAAATGTCCGCGTATAGTTCTTAACAGTTATAATGGCCAGAATCGAAGCAACAACACAAAAAACACGTTCATCACTTGATCGGATCGATATGCGAAAAATGCGTGCCCTGCAATAATGTTTCGAGATTCTAACAGCATAAAGCAGGAGTACTAGAAGTGCAATAAATATACACATATTTAAGTCCATCTCGAGAAGAGCACTAACCAATAATAATAATGGTTATGGCGAGAATGAATCGTTTTATTATATTTCCATGGGTTCTGTATACGTACAGACAGAAAGATGGTTTTTAAAAATATTTTATTTTATATTTTCAAAAATTTGATTGAAGGCACGTGAATAAAAATATATTCTAAAAATATAGTGATATACATTATTTTGACCGCCTAACAATCAAAGGTTTTTGTTAGAATTCCTTTATAAAATCATCATTAGATACAATTCGTGTACAATTGTAATTTTATCAATACTATGAATTTTATAAAACTCTGTTTTATCCATCCATCCATCTATGAATGACATGTACCAAACAAGAAAAGCAACAACCTTGCAAACATCTCTCCGACTCAACGACCGCAGCGTAACGGTAGTGTCTCGCTTGCTGGATGAAAACGTTTTTCTCGATGGCCTATCGGTCAGTCTGTGATGATCATTACACGCGAAAACATCGCAAAATATCACTCCGGCCGGACATTACAAAAAGAAATTGTGCGCTCTATCATTAAGTTAAAATTGTCCACTTTTATAAATTAAATAAATCATTTGCGCACCATGAAAAACACCATCCTAACAATAGCAATGCTATCGATGCTCAGTCTAGCCGTATCGCCCGCACAGTGTCACCGCATTAATTCAAAGCTAATTGACACCAAAGAAATCGCCACAAGTGATGCATTCAGCAAGACAATCGAAAACCATCCGAATGCCATTCACAATAGACAACGAAATGATAATTCCATTGCCTACGTTAAGGCGTCCATACCGATTCGAATATTTCAGTGTATGCAGCGTCTAAATATTCTCAAGTGCATGAAGATATTTATTCTGCAGCGCATGGAACGCACGGATGGTACGTACACGAACAGCGGAAATTTAACGGCAGACTTTCTGGATCAGATACTTGCGGATAATGGTACGAAGGACATATTCGAGCGACATTACGTGCAAATGGACGAGACCGAGATCAACGATCGACTGTTGAAAAGCTTTCAGCGCTTTTTTAAGGATCGTGAGATCAAGCTTCACTTTATACCCGGTATGGTGGTTCGAGTGGTGCCAAGTTCGAATAACAAAATAAACATGTCTGTTAAAAGGGGTGAGTTTCGAAATTGTTATTATTAGCTTAAAGTAATAGCTAATTTATGGATATTTTAATGCAGGTATTCCGACCGGGGATCTGGCACGTCATACTGGAGGAGGAGTACTCGCAGCGGGAGCTCACAGGAGGCCGTACGAGTACATCATCCAGTTTGGATTACCCGCTCTGATGATACCAGCTATTTTGATGGGTACAGTGTTACCGTTTCTGCTACCCGCTCTTAAAATGGCCACCATTGCTTCGGGTCTAATAAATAATGGAGCCCTACTTGCAGCTGTGATGTATGCCGCCAAGAATGCGGCCTTTAATCAGGACAACAAAACAGTGTATTTTAATCCTGGATATCACAGATACACGTAGAATTATACGGTATTTGAGGTGCTTGTTTCGGGTGGCAATAATAATTAATGGTATATTGAATAAAATTAGTTTTACACATTGTTTTGCAATTACTTTTGATTTCGCCACGCAACTTATGATATTTATAGAATTTCATTGAATATAAACTTATTCATAAAACTGATATCTCGCCACTTGAAGAAAACTATTTAATGATAGTGCATAACCTGCAAATGTAGCTTATCTGATTTGTGTCTGGCGTCTGATAATTATTGTTTCGATCGAATGGTTTTCTTGGTAATGTTGGCAATCATTTTAGTTATATCAGCACATTGCTTTGATCGCATGTGGTCGGGGCGATCACTTGAAAGTTTATGTACACTTTACAGTAGTATTTGTATTTATTTAAGATATTATTATATATTATTA
>JANSTU010017753.1:0-14060 GCA_027564075.1 Bolitophila hybrida
TTTTAGTCTGTCCCGACAGTTAGCGCTGCGATCAAATTAAAAAAATGTTTTGTTATCATTGTGTATCTAAACCATTCCGCTAGTATTTATATAAAATGATATGTGTATGTGTGTGTATGTAATTTAATGTGTGTATGGTAAATGTATATGTAATGATGAAAGTGGTGGTGACAATTCTAGCTTTGAGTCGCCACAGTACTCCCTCTCCAAGAATGCGATATTAATCATAACGGTTTGTAGCAAGAATCCCGCGTCCCCGTTTTGAAAATGTTTTGTGACGTTCTTCGGTAACTTTAGTATTCGGATATGTACTTTTTTTGCTTGTAAAAGAGTTTGAATTCGATGATTTAGTGAGCGCAGTGTTCGTAATTTAAATGTCTATGTCGACATCTGGATTTTCCTTTTATCTCTATTGTGAATTTTTACTACCGTGTTTAATTACTTTTTGTATTGGCCGTTATACGGAGTTTGTAAAGGTGTTCGTACTGCATCGACGCGCAGGAATACAAAATCGCAATTAGATAGGTCTTTGTGGACTAAAACAGTGCTGTGGTTTGATGTAACTACTGGTTGTAGTGTTATAGTGTTAGAAAAGTGCATTTTTTAATGGTTGCTTTAAGAGTTCTGTGCCATATCTCTATTAAACCATTTGCTGCTGGTTTGTAGGGAGAGGAACGAATTCTGGTGACGCCTATAATTTTGTTGAGTTCCGAGAAAAGGGAAGACTCGAATTGGTCAGTTAATGCTAAAGTGCTGTTTGTGCTGTGCTATTCCTATTGGAGCTACTCTAACAACTTTGCAGGGCAAATGCGCATTTTTTTAGATATATGCACCGATATCTATATTGCTATTTTAAATTCGGAATCGTGAATCATCAATTCCCATAAACCAGCCAACGCGTTAACCCACTCGACTATGGCTATGGTTAATTGACGACCTTGGTCTGTAATAATTTCTAGTGGCATTCCAAAATGAGAAATCCAGCCCGAGTAGAATGCGGGAGCCATGGTTTCGGCTTCTGGCCAACGACTGAATCTATCGATACAAGTAAGGAGATATCGATAGAGATATCGATAGAGATATCGATATCGTAAATCGGTAATGGACCAACGATATCGATATTTATTTAAGCGAGTCGTTCAGTAGTGATCGGAAAAAAACGACACTAGAAGACGTATGTTTGCTAAGTTTGCTCTTTTAGCAGTTTAGGCATGATTTTGTCCATAAGCGAGAGTTTTTGTTTGTACTTGGCCAAACGAATCTGTGGAATCTTGGGTAGATTTTATACCAGGGTGGGCTAAATTGTACAGAGTATTAAAAACCATCCTACGAAATTTAAGCGGAATGTATGGCCGTATTGTTGCCGTTGAAGTATCGCAATATATTTTTCTCAGGAGAGTTTATTACTCATAGTCGTTGTTTTGTTCATCAGCAATTATATATGGAAGTGTGAAGAGTATCCGCGACAACGTTGTATTTGCCTGCTACGTGACGAACTGACCAATGAAATCTAATTGACGTAGTTGACGAGGCCAAGCCTTCTCTGATTTCTGCTTGAAAGCAAAGGTTATTGGTTTGTGATCCGTGAACAACGTGAACAATCGTACTATATAATGTCAGAAATGTTTAATTGTACTTTTCTTCAGTGGAAGATAATTTCTTCTTTTGATAAGAGTTAAGTTGATTGTGAGCAGCATTGGGTAAGAATCGTATATAGAAATTTACCATGCCTAAGAAACGACGTAGTTCGGATTCAGTTTTTGGTTATGTGTAAATAATGATGGTGGTGACTTTGTAAATATTTGTTGGTACCCTGTCAAATACGGTACACAAGCCACGAAATGCAAGTCTCCTTGCGACTTTCAATCAACGCATTCAGAAAACTAGCTCGACAGACCAGTTTGGTCACCCATAAAACAAACTTATTGTTAACAAAACTTTTTTGATCGACACTGGATCTGATATTTTTGTTATACCTACTGCACACAATCTTTTTTCCTTCATCTTTTAAACTGTTCGTAGCCAACAAAACTAAACTGATTATAAAATCTGACTTTCTCAAGTACTTCAATATATTAGTCGATCTAAAACGCGAAAGAATAATTGATGCACAAACTTCTTTTGTAAAAGTGTGTCTTGTATTTCGAATTTGTTATCAAAAAATTCAAAAGATCATCTCGAACCCCGTATTTTCACTATCCTGAACATAACCAAAGAGGCACTTTCTAATGATGTCGAACATCACATCATGGTAACTGGATGATTATTCTTTGATTATCCTGTAATTGCTAAACATCCGCAGACGCAACCGCAAAAACGAATTTGAGTTTATGTACAACAAGGGATCTATCGCCCATCATCTAGTTATTTCGCCAGTCCCATGCATTTAGTTTAAAAAAAGAAAATTGGATCCGATCTGTGACCTGCGTGCGTTCTTTCTTACTTAAACGTTACTCCATACACAGAAATATAATATATGAGTAGAATTTTAAGCTTTAAATACATGTCGTTATCTGGTGATATATGCACAATATCACTCACCGAGTTTAGGACCAAGTTCTCTATACTGCCAACAATGGTGTAATATTTTGCCCGGTCCTGAATTACTTTATTCTTAACGAAATAGGCTTCACGTTGACAAAACCAAAGTGCAGGATCCTTTTTCCAAAACGTCGGTATTATAATTTAAAAAAAAATGTTTGAATATATATATATTATTTTTATTAAAATATAACCACATACAGATATTTTTGGATAAAATAACTTATGAAGTGTATTGTGTAATAAATCTCAAGAATAATATTTATTTAATTGTAATCAAATATAAAACTTTTTAGTCATTTATTGTGTTTTTGTATAATATAATAAAAGACCCGTCCATACCGTAGAATTCCATTTTGATGTTCGCATGCGAGTTAATAATATGTGTATTTATGAAACTGTGCGCTTTAAGCACACCTACATCAGTCTTTCAAATCAGGCATGTGTAGTCCGGTGGTTAGAGAATTATAAATAAATGGAAATACTTGTATAATATATATTATTACGAAATCTGTTGATATTAAGGAAGTTTTAGTATTATAATACATTATAATGTAATTTAATATTTTATAATTATAAGCTTGAAGATTATACTTGAATATTTATATAGATGAATAAATATTGTTAAATATATGACAAAGATTTTGAGAGTTTTGATTATGTTTTAGTGGACATTTAAAATGTTGATATAAGTATAGATTTATATATAGTTTATATATGTTGCAAAGAATGGAAATTCCTTGAAAGCTTATAATGGACACCAATTACACAAATATTTATGCCATTTGCTCATACTTGGCCTTGCTTATGTTTGCGGCCAGACAACAGGCCATGATTGTGCCCAATATTGGAAAGAATGCCATTCCAAGTGCACATCCGCCGATAAGTGTAAGGTTCGTGTCTAGGAAGTTAATAACTTTTTCGTAACAGCCCTGCGAAGTAAATATTTATTTTAAAATTCCATTTTGCAAATTGTTTATTTATAATCAAATTGAACCTGAGTGTAAATTTGAGTATCATCAAATATGTCACAGTTGATCTCCTTGCAACACGATCGTGGTATTGGTCTTGCCGGGTCCAAATTGTTCCAGTCCTTGTAGCCATGATTTCCACAACAGTGAAGCTTTTATTAATTAAAATTAATATTAAATAATGTTTTTACATTTAAAATTAGAATTTAGAAAAAAAGCAATAAATCCAAAAGTTTACCTTGGTTTGCATTATATCAAAATCGTTTGTAGTTATTGTCGCTGGACCATAATTCCTCATACTTTGATTTAGTCCACGATCAAATCCACTCGCCAAGCTGTCTTTATATGTGAAAATGGACGCGGCCAATGTCAATTCCGCAATCAAAATAATAACCAGAAAACCACCGTACTAAAATAAAAATATGTAAATAATTGTACAGTAACATATGTCTTTCACTCTATACCAGATATAGTAGTGATGGTTGACCTTTAACCGTGCAGCAACAGGCCAGCGTGCCAATCAACAATATAAACGCTCCCGTTCCCACAAGAACATATGGAGCTGTATTTGAAAACTCTGTGCTCAACTCTAAATACCGATACAATTCAACCTGCATCCATATGCCAGCACAAAATATAGCCAAACCGGATGCCTACAAAATATCTAGATTTAACACACAATTTTAATATTTGCTTACGTGTACACCGAAAATTCTAGCACGCAATTTAATAAATCTATAGATTTATACCGAAATTCAATTAAAAACATGACTCACCCAGAATGCGACATTGAAAATCATTAGCAAGGATTTCATGCAAGCCACAGCGGCAACAGTTTGCATCCACTTGCTCATCCTTATTTTGGAATCACACCTTATCAACTTAATCACAAATTACACAAATTGTTGAATTTAAATATGTGTCCTTTAAAAATCCTTAGTTACAGTGGACAGTAAATGAAAGCAAGTGTATGTTGCAACACGTACCGCAGACAAGAATATAGTGTATCTATGCAATGTAGCCAGAGAAGAGCGAATATATACAATAAACTCAAATACTCTTAACTTTGGGGTTGGTAGTTGTGTTCGCCTTCCCGTGCCAGTATCGATCCACATTTTGATGTACACGAACACAGAGTGGTTCAGAAATGTTCGTTTTATTTACAAGAAACAAATTAAATGTATTCAATTATATTTGTTTTTACAAAATTTTACACAAGATTTACAATTAACTTAGTAGATATATACGTACAAGACTAGTTATTCCATAAATTACCGCCAATACCAGAAAATATCCGCCATATACAGTAAATTGGCCGCGTGGATCCAACGAAAACCCATTCTCGGATATAACGACCACAGTTAAAATTGTCTGAAGCAGCAGTGCGAGCATAGTGTTTATTCCGAAAACTAATGCAAAACTGTCATTTTGAAGTTGTTTTGCTACGGTGGAGCTAAAATAATATAAGAATATAGTATTTGTGTTTTTTATAAATTGTTATCTTACCTGGCCACAGTTATCATAAAATGATATAAAATGCCGAAAAGGACATACGAAAAGTACGCAATCCAGACGTTGTGCGTCATAGCTGCCCACACTATTAAAAGCCCCTCCAGGGCAGAACAGCCTGTCAGAATCCAGAGATCCCATCGATCGAAGTGCTTACTATTCATGTAACCAGCTGCAAATGCACCGAAAGCACCTAGCAACGTTAGAGCAGCTTCGACGGCACCATTTAACAAAATACCACGGTCTGGTTCGATCTGTTGCCACAAAAGCTGTATGTAGGATTGTACCTTTAAAATATAACGCTTTAAATAAAAAGCTTAGCTTAGAAAAGTCATATTTCGAACTAACTTGTAGAAATCCACATGTTGCCAGAGCCCACCATATACTCCATTGCACTACTGTTGAATTAGAGTACGAGGTCTTAAAATGGTGCCATAGGAGCGTGAACGCTGTTTTGCAGGAGAATTTTGGATCTTCATCATTTGAGACATTGACTTGTGTAACAGCATTATCCGCGGTCTTGTTTTCTATTTCATTATTCGTCCGGCTGCTCGTTATGTTTGTTTCAGAAGTATGATAAAAATAAAGACTCGTTCCAACATTCGGTAAAAGAAAAGCCAATAATAGCGAAACAAATTGACCTAAAATAATAAAATAAATTTCAACTAAATAAACCAAATAATAAAATGCTCTATACCTCCCAGTGTTATGTAGTTCAACTCACGCAGAGTCATTAAGCTAAATGACACAAGCAACTGTCCAAGGACTCCAGACACAAATCGTCCGCCTAAAATGGCGGATCGAGTGTGTGCTGTGACCTTTTGATATCTTTCCTTATCCACTTTTGCGTAGATGTAGGTGTAGTAAGCCACTTCTGCAGCCATGAAAGAACCATAAAATACTTGGCAGACCTAATAAAACATTTAATTTAATCTAAATCTTTTAAATTATGTATACAAATATTAACCTGTAGTGCTTCAATGGACGTCGTCCATAATAATATAGACCATACAATAATACCAAACACAGCTGACACAATAACAACGGGTTTGTATCTAACATTAAAATTGATCTTAAAAAAAAAAATTGAAAATATTCAAATTAAACAAACCTTAATAAATCCGTGATCAGAAACACCACCACCAATTGAGCCAAATACGAATATGTGCCCCATGGGTAAACATCTCGATTGACTTGCTCGGATGTTACGTTTCGCCATTCACCTGAAAGAAATTCAGTGACGAATGGTTCTGAGGGTCGCAATTCCCGAAAAAAGCCAAATGTACAAAGAAAAAGTGATATTTTTATCCAGTTATCCATTGTGCTTTTTTTATAGTTTTTCTCTGAAAAAATATTATAATAAATACCTAATTAATAAAATAATTATTATTTATATCAAACCTTTAACACTTAAACGAAATCCGAAAATGTCAGCATCAAAAAACTCCAAGAAATACTTGCAATAGATTTCCCATATTCACCGGCACTGCATAAATTACATGTAAACTTAATAAATTAAACACATTTTCGTAATCTTTATGACAGCGGCACAGTTAATTTTAGTGTGAGACTGTGCACATGCGCCAAGTAGTCGTAGACATTTTAATAATACTACAAAAATGTGACTCGATTCATTGCGTGGGAGTTGTTTATCAAAAGAGTCGTGTAAAAATCAATACCAAAAAACTCTCTCGAAGATTATGTTCCCCTCCAGTAGCAAACACCTGTTACGCATGAGTATAAACTGTATAGAGAAGACTAATTATATTGATTTAATTTACTATTTTTATATAGTAGATATCTTTACTATATTAATCGCACATTGTCTAATCATATAGAATATGAATAAAACATGATAACACTTAACCGGTTTGAAGAGCACGGGAATAGATTAAAAAGTTATTATCACAGATTTTAGAATACTGATATACTGTACAAGCAGTTTATTTTACAAAATCTAGCAATTAAATAAGAAATTGTGCAAGATAAAAAAATATCTTATGATATCGTATTTAAAAAATGATTTTCGAGCAATTCATTACTTATCTACAGATATTGTTTTTAAATAAAACACGGAAATACAAATTTAATAATTTTCGATTTATGTTTGACTTTTTGTTGTTCGTTTTTATATATAATAAGTATATTATATATTTTATAATATTTAACCCAATCACCGCCGGCCGCTGATTTAAAAGCATTTCGTTGAAAATGGTACTTAAATTACATGCCGTTTGATACTCATCCCCCTATAAATGGTCAATGTTTGATCCCTTGTCCCCTAGAGCGGGGTCTCGACTTACCGTATATGGATACTTTTTCCACAAAATTTAAAAAGAACCACTTTAATATAAACTAAAAAAAACACTAAAAAATAATAAAAACTTTTATATTTTTAAGTTCATCACGTTTTTTCAAAAAAATATTATTGCGGTGCTTAACTACTCGAATTAAATCTATTACCACCTGAAACCTGTCTCTACACATATTAGCGGAGAAGACATGATTTTTTGAATAAATAAATAAAATGGAATGTAGTCCCACATTATTAAACATATCTCAAGTTAGAATTTACTTTACTTACTTTGTCGATCCGCCCAGTAGTTTTTTTGTTCAAAAGAAATACGTCGAAAAAAAATCTGGGAAAATTTAAGTCGATAAATCACAAATAAATTATAGAAACAGTAGAAAGAGCAAAAAATCATACTTATTTTTGCATAAGTCATGAGCATATATTTATGATGCTATATCATTTTACTACATTTTTCCACTGACTGATAGTTGTTTTCTTCAAATCATTGGCTTAATGCATGTTATATCATAATAAACATTCAACAACAAATATATATAGTATGTTACATGGAGGTAATATAAAAGAACAGCCACTCCTCTCAAATTTAACTTTAAAAGCAAAAAGATGACATCATAATAAATGAAAAATGAAAAAGGGAAGAAAAACAGTTAGACATTCCAATTGGTTCTGCACTAGCTAAACACAGATGGTTTTATGCGATGCATAACCTATATTCAACGATCTTGGACAAAAAGAAGGTTGAACGACAGACAGACAGCAATTGATGAACCTCACAGAAAACTATGAAAGCTGGCTACAAACAGCATTTGATGAGTTTCTTAGAACAGTGTAGATTGGGAGCGACGCTGGGACAACTTGTCTATTAGTTGTGTGTATGGAGTAACGTTTTAAGTAAGGACGGACGAACGTAGGTCACTGATCGGACTTCGGACCCCTCTGCCTAATTAGTTAGTTGTATGTGCAATTGTATCCCGACCCTTTTAGCCCAAGTCGAGTTTCGCTAGAGTTGAATATCTTTTGTTGTCTGCTGGGGAATACCAACCCCCGTAATAATTAAAAAAAAAGTTAACTATGTTCAAATAGAACATTTTACCATTGCGCATATTGCATAACTATGTGATATAAAATGTCGTGCTATTTCCATTCGCGCCTTTTTCTGATTCATGATTTATTTCGTAAAGAGCTGAATCCTATCGCGCAGATTATGCAAAAAAAATCACCAACAATTCACCATTACAACAGATCAGATTTTAATGAATCACAATTCACTGGTTTTAAATATAAGTTCAAAAAACATTTCTGCTTTAAAAATGTCGACGAGCTTTTTGTCAAAAGTTCCGAGGAACATCAATGATAGAATAATATATTCAGCTTCTTGCATGTTGTGTGTCATTTGAGAGTACATTGTTGAATTATATGTATTTATATTTATATAGAAAAGGACATAGGGTAAACCTTTATTAAATGCGCCATGAGATGAATATTTGCTTCGATGTTGACTACAAGAATTTTGCGATATTTATTTAGGCTTTTCATGCGAGTTGTGAAACTGATCTATATTTATTTTTTATTAAAGTAGGTGTACCCAATAATAAAGGTGCCATTACCACGGGCTGTGAATGACACATATTTGTCCACATATTAGTTTCAAAAGAAGTCAAAACATAGCAATCTGTGAAAAGTGACAGACGGTTATCTGTGCCTTTATATTTACAGTTGTAAAAAATACATTTGACATACATATATGTATATATAGGTATATATAGACGTGATGTAGTTATTTTTCATCTGTGCACAGACTGAAATATGTGGTTTGCACGATCCGTGTATTGGCCCCATTATAATGACTAAAATATTATGTTACTAACCTTAACCACATCTAGCAAAAATTATTCTAAAATATCTTGCCATATAGTCCAAGTCTTTGTGGTTCTGCTCGCGGATAAAGCACGAATAGTTGGCCAAGACCTGCTGGTTTTTCAAATCGGAGCATTTTATCTGATTTGCTATGATAAGAATATTGCTTTTATAGCATTTACTGGCTTGTAGCATGGTAATTTCTTTTGAAAATTAGCAAAAAGTAAAAAAAAATCCTAAATGGCAAGATTCAGGTAATTTTAGAGACTTCGAATGACAAATCTTTCTTGTCAATGTAAACTACTGGCGGATACACATAAAACCGTTTAAAAAAATCTGTCAAGCTTCACGGAATATTTTTCAGACCAACGTATCTTCTGCAAATAGATGGAATTTGGTCGTGGTTTGTACATAACATACATAATTAGAATAGATGGAAAACATTATATTAACAAATACTTCTTTTTAAAATTGCTATTTGGAATTTGGTACTGGTTTTATGGTGATAGAAAAAGACGAAGAAGAAGAAAATAATTTGTACTATGAGAAGTTTGAATATTAGTAATAAATGGTTATTTTAATATTGCAAACTGATAGAAACACATCTAGGGTAACAACTAATTCGCTCAAATGGAAGTATCGGCAATTTTTCACAGTATTACAAATCTCCTCCAATAGGGCCAGTAAAACACTCTGGACCTCTTGAAGAACCGTCTGAGTAACGAATCAAATAAATAAGAGACAATTTATTTGCGTGAAACTGACATATTAGCCATTAAGGGTGTCTGTTAAGCTATATGAACTATAACCAGTATTTAAGTTAGTACCATCACATTATATTCACGAAATTCAGTGGTCGAAATAGACTTATTAGTAAAAAATTACTGAATTGTGTCTGCAATATATTCGGCTTTGCCAGATTTTGCGACTAGATTTTTACCTGTCTGCCAAAGTCTTCAAGCTCTATCTGATATACCATATCGTAGGTTCTATAAATAATTCTTCTTAGACATTTCTCTGAAACTTCATGACTGTTTAATCCTTCCAGTGGACCAATATCAACATCATGCGCCTACTTCGTTGGTCCCCTAAAAAAACTTTCTCTGCACTTGGTACCTTGCGCTCCGTTGGGCACATACTCGTACTCATACTCTTTGAGATTGCAGGCCGCTATGTCGAATAGTTTGGTGCAATCATTGATAAACTGTGTTTTCTCTATTTAAACGCAGAACTTGCCGGTCAAGGAGCTCAAATACACAATTTGAGTATGACACACTGTGTGAATATACGGTTTGCTCCATATTTGTTCCGTGTGTTGTGCGTTTGATGTTAAACCTGGTCGTTGAGGATTGACATTATTATGTGAATATAAAAGATAAGATATAACTCATTAAAGGTTTGAAATTGTATCGACATGTTAAATATAGAAGATTTTGTAATAAAATATTTTTCAAATTTTAAATCAAATATGTATAATTATAAAACGAATTTCCTGTTACCAGTTTTTTTCATTTGCACACATCCAGATACGTCGATTTAGCCCTAATTCCAGACTCTGTGTAAAAATATTATTAGCCCAAAAAACTATGCATTCGAACATAAATATGTAAATATCCTAAAACATATAACAAATATAAAATAAAATTATATGATTGAACTAATAATCCATTTAAATAATTACATGTATTATTTATCCAAGTTAAAATCGATAACAAATATTCACTCATAATTCAGTACATGACTGCATTTTATATAATTTACACACAGTTAAAGTATTGTCATCATCATGAGCATGCATAAAATAATCAAGCTACAAATGATATTATTTCAATTGTGGGGATTTTGTCCTATTCTTATAAATATTCCAATAACAAACATAAAATCGCGATATATTAAACTTATACTGATTTTCATAACGATTTTTAACTTCATACTAATTATTACGGCTTTTTTAATGTATACTTTTAATGAAAGTATTTCTAGTACGTTGTTGCATTTAATCCCAGAGTCAAGTTTCTACTACATGCTTCTAATGTGCACCGTTTTATTACTGGAATCAATTTTTTATTCCCAGGATCATAATTTATTTTGGACAAATTATGTAAATCTGCGAAACGATTTCCAACTACTTTTCGATACGGCCAGCTGATGGACAAAATATTTTAACTTTTTTAAGTTTTTTACTATTATGTACCTTTTTTTGGTATACGAGCTCGTAATACTTTACTATACTTTTTGGAGTAATTTACAGCAATTTCATTATTACTGGATAATATTAACATTTCTTGTATTCATGTGCCGCTGTAGACATCTGCATTTTTGTTTATATGTTATAATTGTTCATCAACATTTATGTATCCTACAAGATGAATTATATAAAATCTTGGAATTTACAACATCTTCAGATGACCATCTTCAAACTAAAGAAGTATTTGAAGATATATGCCGCCGCATCAAACAAGCTCAGCGTTTCTATGCACTTAATTTTGCAATGTCAATGCATATCAATAAAGCATTTGCTGTAACTTTGATAATGGAAATATTTCTAAATTTTACTGCACTTTTAACAGAAGTATTTTATGTCTTCTATTTATTTATGATAAGTTCTGAAGAAGCAATTTGTAAGTATATCTATAATTCTATATATTAAGCACATATCAGATATTTAAAATGTTATATGTTCCAGGGAATTGTTTTTCCATGCTTTATTCTTTGTGGATACTTTTCCTAGTTTTACATATATCTAGTGATTGCAGCTCACAGGTTTCGTTCATTTTATTTTTTGTAATAATATAAAATCTATATTATTTTTTTTACATTTTTCAGGCAAAACACTTGGCATTTTCATTGCATAAAATAGGTGTTGCATCGATGCAATATAGCTTGAATGTAAAAACATATACAAATGTTGTTTAATTTAAATACACATTATTGATATTTTGTAGGTGGAAAGTTTTTCTCTTCAATTAATGCACCAGCCAATTAATTTTCATGCGTTCGGTTTATTTGTGCTAGATTATACTTTATTCGGATCGGTAAGATTGACAACATTAAAAGCTATTATTTTTTAAGATATTTCTTTTTTTCATAATGACTGAATTTGTATCAATATGTTTTATTACTATACTTGAAGATACAAAAAAATGTTTTCAATGATTTATTGATTAATATTCCATAATTGTTATTTTTCAGTTAGTTGCTGCTATAACAACCTATGTCTTGTTTATCGTTCAAATAGATGTAGACATTGATATTTTTTTTGATGATGACTAAAATTTATTTTTATTAATCAATTTATGCATGAACAATTATATTGAACAATGCAAATATTTCTGATAAATAAATGTTGTTTGGATATTGATGTGTATTTTATTGCTGAAACATGTATCCTTATGGCCTTTGCTTACCTAAATTGTATCTATTGCGAAGTATTTTTAATTACCGCCCAAAAATCTTACTTTCTTTTTTCCATGATAAAAAATAAAAATAATAAATAAGGCCATAGATAAATTGATTTTGATTCGTGATGTACATATAGTACGAGTCGTTAAAATATGTCTTAAAATTGCGTTAAATTAAATTTATATTCCTCGTTATTGAAATGGGTGTAGTATATTGACTATAAAAAACTGTGAATCGTCGTTTTTTCTTATGATTTTTTGTCAAGAGTGAGTATTTCTGATCGGTATAAAAACGAAATGTATGATTTCACTGTGTTTTCTCCAATAAACTGCATACATTTATTAAACCTGTGTCTTGTTATTGTGATTCATTACTGAACACAACAACCCAATGAGTCCATCATCAAGTTCTTCGCAGAGATCTTTTCACGCGTCTTACTACATTTTACCCGAAAACAATTGCGTAAAGATCATCCGCAAGTATCTTCTCGCAAAATACGTACGGGCGGTAGCACTCCTCGAGTATGAAACCGTCGATGAACTCACCAAGGCATTGAGCAAACGGAACTGTCACTAGCATCGAGAGCAACCATAAGACAGCCTAGTTACCGTTAGCCTTTTGTAAAAATCAACCACCAGCCAGTCGGGACTGGGTATCGCCAGCCTTATTTACCTTACTACCAGCATACAATCGTACAAGGTTTTCGCCTGTCCATCATCTAGTTATCGACTTAAAACAATACTCAAACCCAACCTTCCGTCAACCTTTCAGTCCAAACCAGCAGCAAAGAAATAATGGCGTCGGCAATCGTAACTGGTCACAGCAGTCGCGACGAATCGAATTTCCAACCAGCTTTTACGGACCCTCCAACCAAAACAGCTGGCGCACTGAACAGCAGTTTTGCTTATTTCTTTAATTTAAATTTTGTTTCCAAATTATGATTCCTTAAACTCGGATTCTACTTCTGTTTCCTTGCTCTTATATAATTGTGTGCTCCACACACGTAGCATTCACAATATATATTAGAAGGAGTTGATACATTCAAATCTCTAATATAATAAAACAACCTTGTTTTTCTTTTTACTTAACATCATTTTTAAATCATTTGTTAATATCTTTGAACAAGTTATTTTCCAATAATTGATCGTATATAAGTCGTTTATATATGTTTATATTACAATGTTTTTAGTTGCTACAAATATTTTTTGATTTTCTAAGTATTTATTTAATATTTTAAGCACATTAAAACGGGTATCAATAATAATCAATTCAATTCAATTTATTGCCAATAGATATCTTATAAACTATTATTGTGCAAAATGGTTCTCCTTTTTCACAAAATAATGTATATATACGAGGGCTGACAATAAAGTAAGGTCTCCAATTTTTTGACATTTATTTACAAAAAGCGATACACCGTTGGAAAGGCCAAGGTCTTGGCTACTTTTCTACATAATCGCCATTTT
>JANSTU010017764.1:0-14057 GCA_027564075.1 Bolitophila hybrida
TATATATATAAGAACAACCGCGAAGAAATAAATGCTGTATAAGAATTACTTCCCGTTCAGGTACATATTAGAAAACGTAGATCCCGGTGCGAAGCAAGCAAACATAATGAGGGTGCCAGTAGAGGATCACGAACCACCTCAGTTCAGTGCGGACGGTATATAAGATCTGTATCGCCGCGTGCTTGTTAAGTGATGTTGATTAGTTTGCCGTATTTTGCGTACGTGGCGAGTTACATACCGGTATAATATAAATATACGTGCGCAACGGAGCACAGCGAACGTGACATGGGACCAGATATATGCATATATCAGGACGAATGTCTGGAGGCCACATTACAGTACTGTACAGAAAACACAGGATAATCTTATTTGTATTCTTCTATAGATGCGGGATGATAACGTTGAGTGGAGCTCACGAAAAACATGTCGAGTCTCGAGAGTTGAAGTGGTTTTCTTATGAATTTGCTACAAGATATGGCTTTCATGCTGTGTATGAAAATGTATGTTTTAGGAAGTCAAGTATGTATTCGAGTGTAGTACAAATCGTTGTTCTTTTTCACATTTTCACTTTTTCACAAAATTCAATTTTAAAGAAAACGGAAATTCTAGCTCAGATGATAGGCAATTCATTTGCTTTATATTTTATTTACGTGCCAAGCGTAAAAAAATCGCCTAAAATCAATTCAATCAGACGACGTGTCTCGAAATCGAGCAATAGTCGGGGAAATATAAAAACCAATTTAAAATTAGCATTATTTGAAAGTTTAATATATGTTTAATAGAAACAGGATAAAGTTTAATATCAATTATTATTATTTATTATTAAAAAATGTCGTTTAAATTTATCAAAAATCTAAAAAAATACAACGTCATATTTATCTTTAAAGCTTTCAACTCGCCAATAAAAAAACAACACCAAGAGCATCCTATATTTTAAATTAATCCCAAAATCGTCGACCACTAGCTGACTTTCCTTAATTCAGCATTCTCCAATCTCGACCAACATAATTTTGACTTTTCACCAACCCCTTCTCCAAAAAACCACTGTCTAAAACAATCGTGCGGGTGTATACGCATATATTATTGCACCATAGTTATATTTTAGTTTTAACCCACTTCTTTGACCCATGGAGTCAGAAAACTTGCTCTTCACCGAAATCGCTCAGCAAACAAAAGAGTCTTGTTGATTCAGTACATACCATACGGTTTTCCTTATAACAATGGACTCTGCTGCAGTTTTAGTAAACTCTAACGAATACAAAAAAAGAACATACACACACATACACATACACAAAGAAACTTTCACCAAACTTTAGATTAGTTTAAATTAAATGAAGTTAGTTTTGTGTTGCAATTGAAAGCTTGCCGATCGGCACGCTTGTACCATCGAAAATGCATTGATTTCGGTATTTTGCTTCTGTGTGCGCATGAGTTTTTTTGTTGTTGTTTTTTGAGTTTGTTTTGTGTGATTAGTTGATTACAACCACGGCGATTGGGGAAGGGCTTTGATTGTATTCTCGATGCGCGTCCACTGCAGATGGTACAGTGAACATATTTTCAATGAAGTCAGAATTTGTTTAGATTTTAAGAACGTTGTTTTGTAATAGGTATTTTATAAATTATTAACCCTTATATAAATTACATCCTCTGGTGATGGTGAAATATTGATAATATTCATCAGAGAGCAACTTCAACACCTTGTCTATCCAATCTGGTCGCAAATAATCGTGTCGACCATATCGTTAAACTCAATATCAATCCGGAAACAAAACCCCGACATTTCGATTGAATTGCTACCACCGCTTTGTGAAAAATCTATCGTGTCTTTTGTATGGCAACAAAAAAAATAAGCTCAATTGCTTTAAGCTCGCTAAGCTTGTACACGATGAGTTGCGATGTTTGCCCAAGGCCAGAATGCGCTATATTTCGCCTCATTCCTACATATATACATATTATATATGTTTTGTATGTGTATGTGTATGTGTCAATGTGTATGTGTATATGTATGTGTCAGTGATATCAAAGCCCCATTTTGCATTCTGTGTTACGCTTCTCTAATTATATAGTACGAAATGCGAAGCTGTCCAATTCTATATATCTATATTATACATAATGCATAATATCGTATATTGGCAGCACAACGAGATGAGCCTTTTTCTCGTATCACGTTCGCAGTTAAACGATGCTTTAACCCTTACACTCCCATTTCCCTATAGAATATATGGTATACATATATATGTATACGTCCAGAATGTATACGTGTGATGCTTTGAAAAGCTCTATGTGCAGTGTGCTTAAAGCCTCAAATTAAAGAATGTTTAATTGAAACTGGAGCTGCGCTATGCTGGTGAATGCATTTTATTCAAAATGGTCGAGGAATGTATATATATATATATATATATATACACACACTTCAATCTATGTATACGTGAAAACTCTCAAGCGCAAAAAACACACACACTCACACAACCACCCAGTCATCCGCACAGTTTTCAATAATATGTTTTTCTTGTATATAAAAACGCAACTTCGCGAACAAAACTTGAAAAGCTGTATTTTTCGCGTGTTGCCAAAACTCTGCACTGGAAGCTTTTGCGGAATATTTGTTCTAACACACACACACACACACACACACGAATTTCATAGAATGCTATAATCATAATATCGTCCGAGTGCGCTTTTCAACAAAGATCAGAGAAAACAGGCGTGTATAGCCTGCAGGTATATCGCAGAGGTGAATGTGCCTGGCGCAAAGAACATATTCTTTGTGCGTTACGATAAGGATAAGCGGTAAAAATAAACTTGTGTAGAATTAAGAGGGAATGGAGTGGTACGCCCACGAAAAATGCACAACAAGTCCCACGCACGATGTAATATATAGCAACAGCGCGTTTTGTGAGCATAGCTTAAAAAGTTTGTCGGCAGAGAGTTTAAGGGTATTTACATTTTCACGCAGAAACAAACACGCACACGTTTTCCAATCGGGGGTGGTATATACCATATACTTACTTAAAATATAGATTCAGCTGAGGAAGACACAACATCGCAGAGTCGGCGCGCCAAAACGAAGGGAGAAAAGACGCGACTCTGATAAAGTGTGGCTCATCGATGCGACGTGCGACGGCGGGCTTCTTCAGAAATTATGTCAAAGGTAGTACGTGTTCCGGGAGAGGTTGTGTCGCAATGGGTTGGGGTGGTTGTTTGGGAGAGGGGGTAGTTTGTTCGCTCACGTACACGTGAACTCATCGTAAATAAGGGCACTTGACGCTCTCGTAGCACACGCAGCCCCGCCAGTGTTGGAAGCCAACGACAACGATGAGAATATATGATGCTGGCAGGCCACTATGAAGATGGGGCACGAATCGATCAGAGGCTCCTTTACACACCCATATAGATATAGGCACAAGCCCAGAGAAAACTTTAAGCGAATTTAATTTAATTATGTCTGTAACTGTGTATGTATACACGAACGCTGGCTGCGCTGCGAAAAGTTTCGCTAGATTTTATGGCTGTTTTATAGTCTGTACAGAGTGCCTTAGCGCAGAGGTGGAGATTGCGCTTATATATACACATACAGTATCTAGAGATGCATGGAAAACAAGTTGTGTTTCCTTTAAATGAATTGCCGGAAGTTAAATTGTTGTTGCTTAACAATGGCATTTAGGAGATGATTGGGTATAGCGAGCTCATGTAGAACGACGTCTACCTGCATAGGAAAAACTTTACGCGCACAAGAACTTGGAGTTTCGTGCACGAACAATTTTCCAAGATGGGTTTGGTGCGGGGAGCTGTGTTGCGTGACAGACTGGGCGGCGGGGCTTTACTGGCAGGAATAATGGGATTTACAGTAAATGTATATATGTGTATATATGCATCACTAACACTATTTGTAATGTATGCGCACATGTCGTACGGTAATCACAAGTTATTACCCAGCTATATATATATATATATATATATATGCATATTAAACCGAGGCAAAGGCACAATATTTATGTTCGCCATTGCAAG
The DNA here is from genome assembly GCA_027564075.1 of Bolitophila hybrida. Lineage (NCBI taxonomy): Eukaryota > Metazoa > Arthropoda > Insecta > Diptera > Mycetophilidae > Bolitophila > Bolitophila hybrida. Next base: position 4,012 of record JANSTU010017764.1, read on the forward strand.
CGAAGCAAGAGCCATACAACAAAATAATGCTTTTGCGTCACTTTGAATTGGCTGAGCAGAATTTTAAAGTGTATAATATTATACACGTGAGAAAAGTGTGAGTGAAATGTATAACGCGAGAAAAGTGCAACAAGAAAAATTGCACACACGGACATTTTAGATTGTTTGTGCGACTTAAATATTACAAGGCTATAAGAATTTATTGTGCAGAAAATTTTTGAATTATTGTAAAAATAATAAAACAAAATTTTCGTTCACAAACATTCTTTTTTCATACAAAAAAAAATAAAAATATTTTGTATAACATTTGTTTTTTTTTGTGTACAAAAATTATTATTTTGGTGAGTAGCACATTTATATTAGATTGTTCATAATTTGAAATAAAAAAAATTGTAAAATTTTTGCCCTTTTTTATTTACTCAAAAATAAAATATTTGTGTTCAAAAAGGTTTTTTATCTTGTCTTCGCATATTTCCTTCACATGAGTGCAGTATCTCAATTTTTTTCTGGTGCAATTTATAAAAAAAAACTGTGAGAAAACGGGAAGACTTTTACATAATAATATAAACATAAAATAAAAAAAATCTAACAAACACGTGCTGGCTCGGCATAACTAACGGTAAGAACCATGTGTGTAAGCAAACGCAGGCTATAAGCGTATATATACGCTTACTCACATATACAGTCACATATATACTATAATAATATAAAGATTTGCATTTTGACGTAAATTTTCTAATTGAACAAAATAATTCCAAAACTGACTTTTGGATGCCAAAATAATTATAAAATTAATATTTAAAATATTTTAATGATATATAGAATGGATAAATTTTCCCGAAATATATTCAAATTCATAAGATATTACAATATCTATTTACTAAGTTCTCAGTTTACCCAAATTATTTGCCTCATTTTCTATCAGCGCGCACATGCATCTGTTTATCTAACCGCATTCATTCCAACACTAACACGCAAACAACATATATACCAGACATATGTAACCCATAATACGAAGGAAATTATATTTCACATAGCCACGCATAAACAAACACGCGCCAGCTATCGAGTTTTCCGGCCTCATGAAAAATTGTTCTCCCGCTGCTGCCGTCGCTGCATTTGAGCTCGGCGATTGCGACACATTTGGTTTTATGATTTATCTGTGCGCATTGGAGACTTGTTCGCGCTATATATAATAATAAATATATATAATATAAATGTGAGTTTGTATGTGTGTAACAATAATGTAAAATCGCAGGGCATGCTTACGATTATCGTCACAACACACGGTCGATATTTCAATGCTTTTCATAGAAACTTTTCGCGTATAGATTGAACCACGTTTCAAGCATATAGAGCTTCAATTTGCAATTTAAAATTCGAGGTCGACAGGACAAACAAACAGGCACACACATACCATCGAATATATAATATAAAATATATATCGAATGAGTTTGGCCTGGGTGGTTTTATACATATAACCTAGTTTAGTTGTTTACCTGTGTACTCGAAAATATTCCCACAAAGAATCTTATACGCAACTAAACGCATATAGAAGAGATTACGATTTTTTGTATATAAATATATTTAGTATTTATATTATTTGTATATACACATTTTATAGCCGTGTATATGTATGTATTGAGTGGGTTAAATTGCGTATAGAAAACTGAAGAGGGACTTTGTGATCGAGAGTGCAAAGCAAACGAGAAAAACAACCCTCAGCCATGCCATTATATTATTATTATACATATATATATATATATATGTATATATAAATATACAAGCCATATTATTATTATCAGTTGTATAATATCGAATTTAGCCCTGTAAACAGTAATTACGCAGAGCACATCAGAGTCAGGGGGCTTTTGATGGTGTGCCCTTTCAGTGACGCCAGAGAGATTTTATGGCAGCGCGGGTCTCGGAGGCGATGGGCTCGACCGGCATAAGTGGCATACACTCAGAGTGCGTGCTTATATATTTAGTATAAGTGCAACATTAACCCCCCCCCTCGTGTTACGAGTATATAGACATCTACTATATATATAAATATATATAATCGATGGATCTCTTGAGAGATGTCAGGGTTTAAGAGTTCGAAGAATTAACCCTTTTTGCAGAGTATGCGAACGATGCTTTGTGGCACTGAATCATCCTTGACGGCAGAAATAACTGCGATGAGCGCGGTTCCTAATGCGGTAATCAGGGTATTATACTGGATACTTAGTATATTCCATAGATGATGAACTGAATAATAATTGACAATTTTAATTGAATGATTTATTAGCTAGAAATGTGCATATATATGAAACTGGTCCAAGAAGATTTGCATTTGCATTATGGTTGCAATTATACTGCAACGTGCAAATTACTTAATGCCAAAACTGTGTGCATTGCTGAGCCCATCGAGATGTTCCATCTCATCCCATATATGTACATCATCAACCATAACAGCTCAATCAAACACACACGATCCAATGTGTGTATGTGTATGTGTTTGCACCCAGCACACATTCACATATAACTATAGAATAGAACGTCTTAACTACCCTCGACGTGTCATTGCTTCATCATTGCGCACATATAAATTACATCTTAATCATAGTATATTATACATACTCACGCATACACAAACTCATCAAAACAATACACACACACACATACACGACAATGTTTGTTAGTGTGTTTGTATATACATGCAAATAGCATCATCAAACACATAAATACACAGGGAAGCTCACACATATACACGCATTCCCACGCAACTAATTACCCCCGAAGATAATAACAGTGATTAACATTCTGAGGGAGTTTACGTTTCTAAGATCCACGCTCTCTGCTTTTGACTATATACATATATATGTGTGTGTGTGTATTGACAATGGCTTGAAAGTGGCACACAGTGTTGTGTCACCTCAGCCCCCCGCCATCAACGATACACATATAATTATATAGCTTCATACGCACGGGTTTGTGAGTGTAGCTCGCGGCAGATTGACACGTCGTTAAGTGATGAGTTGCTCCTCAAACTATGTATGAGAATGATTCCCAGGCACTCGCGCTCACCAACCTCTATATACATAACCTCACATTCCTTCGGAATCCCTTAAATATATAATAATACGGATAGATTGTAAAATAATATATTAATTATCCGGTGAGTGCCATTTCGTATTTAGTTAAAGAGGGTTTGTGTGGTTTTTGAGGTAGATCGATAGGAATTCTGTGTATGCGGTTATACGCCTATATACACCGCGATAGAGACAAAGGATTCACCTCTCCCGACCCACTGTTTATAGCAGCTTGAGTATGGGTAATTGATTTTCAATTACCAACATGTCAAGATGTGCGTGAGTTGTATTTTGGATCTAGCGAGAAGTTATCAAGCCAACACAAAAAGGGTTGCTTGTGCGGCTTTGGGGCTGACGCGGCAGAGAAAACTTTTGCCGACCAGCGAGCTTATTTAAACATAGACACGGTAATGGTTTTGGGACAGAAGGTCTAGCGGAAAATGTATACGCGCATATAGTCACATAAATCATTTAGTGAAAAGTATGAAAAGACATTTTTCATACTTTTACTGATGGTACCTTCGCCTGTGTCATTATTTATATGAAGCGTTTGTATAACAATGTGAGCACAATGTATATTATAATTAATTTCAGAATTCCTGCGACTGCATTTGTGCCTGTGTGTGTGTGTGTGTGTGTGTGGGTGTGACTGCCAATAAAGAGCCAGCGAATTTTTCGCATTTCCCGCGGCGCGGCCAATAAATAACTCGAGCGCGAAATTCCGAACGGGCTAGCGCTGAAAATTGATTTATAGTGCGCGCGCAGATAATTTTAAAACGAGTCATTTAGTAGATGTGTACACATTCTATGGGAGTTCGTGAGATAAAATCGAATCATCTAAATTGTTGTGTACATGTGTGTGTGTGTCTGCACAAAATGCACCAAAAAAAGGCACGTGGTTTTTGTACATACATTTATTTGAGGAGACATTAAAATACTTTTGCGACAAGGGGACTTTGGTGCGAGTGATTTGTGGTGCAGATTTTCGCGTGATGGGCGTGCCTGCGTGTTGTCTCGATGGGAAATGCGTAGACAGAATGGAATTACGAGCAAAGAGCCGGGTATGTTTGTATGAAAGACGTAACGCAGATAGAAACGATGATGATTAGGTACTTTGGTAATGATTAAAAGTAGAATTATACACTGTTTATTTACTGGGTATAATATATTATTCTATATTCTATATGCTTTTCAATTATACTATAAGGATTTCCTGATGAAGATCGGACGCAAATGTGCGAGCTTATCGGATTATGTTTGAGCCATCAACAACAGAAAGCTCCATATATGATAATGTTCGCATAATTTCACTTACTATATATATATATATATATATATCGTTTTGTGTGTTCGTTAGTATGTGTGTGTACTGTGTATATATATATAGGAAAGAAAATGTGTGTACCGCATTTGAAGGACACATTGGATTTTATACTCAAGATTGTATATGTATATGTATTTGTATATTGTTATATATCCCAAACTCGAATACGTATTTCCGTCGATTATACAAGACGCAGCAGCAGTGCACTTTTGGCACACTCACACTTTTAAATATGTATGTGTATGTGTGTGTGTATGTCGAGTATGTGTGCACTCACCGAAGAGTTCTTTTGTTTTAGAAGCAAAACGAAGCAAACGAAAATGCGCATATGTCTGCATATATATTCAGTGTTTGACAAAATGGGGCGTGGTGGGCCTTCTAGAGAGACTCTTCAATTTTAATAAAATAATGGCCTGGCAACGCCCTCCGCAATAGAAAACAATTGAAATTAGAACAAGAGAATGAAAAAGAATCAAATCAACGGCATTTTGATGGCTACACGATGCATTTTAATCATGTGTATAACACACGCATGCATGAACTCAATAGCAACCCTCATTTGTTTCAAATCCAGCGCACTCGCGTTTACTTCAAAGGGTTGCAATTATAAACGGGGAGATGGAGAAAATGGCGACCAAATAAAAAATGCAGTAAGTGCAAATATAAAAAATGGCGCAGCGACATGTATGTGATATATATTTATATACTTACTTCCATACAAAGAGGGATGAGAGCAGCACGACGAGCACTAGCAGCAAAGAACAGACTGCAATCATGGCGGAGGTCTGCAGCGATGGACTACTGTGGTAGCTGGCGTCCAGGATCTGTGAACAATGTAAATGTTATTAAGTTATTATGTTATTAAATTGTTGTTGTTCTATAAATTGGTCAAATTCAGTTCAAATAATAGAGTATTCGATTTAATAAGGTAAATTAAATTGTTTTATAAATAGAAAAAACAGGAATTAGATTTACCAAACGGGGTATACCCGAAAATTACGGAGCGAACATCCTTCAGTGTGACAGTGACGGCCGGGCGAATTATCCGCCTTTGACGCATGCCGACGAGCCACATGCCACAGTGGTACCGAAACGCACAATTGATCCGTTTAAAAAAAAACTGTTATCCAACTAATTGGATATTCAATATCCATTAACATAAAATGGCAACAACGATAACAATTACGAAACGGGTTAACCAACCCTGATGGACATAAAACGTGTGTATATATATAGTCATGGATGTGCAGTAAAGTTCACCACATGGGCTATATTGCACGCGCAAACTAAGTGCGACCTGGTTTGAGGGATTGCAGATGGCATACCATTGTGGGTGGTGCGGGGTGTTTGTGTACAAATGAAGCTTTTGTCTGGCAAACATGCAGAGTATAAAGTATTAGGTTATAAATTTAGAAATTGTATGGTTGGCTATATCAATTATCGTTTTTCAATACATTAGCAAATGAGAATTTTCTTCATAAATAAAATGGAAAGGTCAAACGAACCAGTTTTCCCTTGAAATCAAAAGAAATTCGATATTTTAATACGTTTTTCTCTTTTTGTTGGTATAAATTAAACATTGCCTCTTAGTTGCTTCACGTCTTACATATATACACTTATAATATATAAATGTTAGTGTATTTTCCTTAGAGCGTATATATATGTTAACATATATGTTTATTCAGAGTGTGTACAGCATTATATGCTCCTTGATTTGATTATCAAAGGTTGTTTGGCATATATGCGTTCATGAGATGTATACACCATTTCCAAGAATCGTGTAGACTTCTGTTCATAAGATTGTCAAAGGAGTTGACGTAATTTAATTGATTTTCGTTGAAATAAAACCGTACACCACACATGTATATTCGCATACAAATACGTATTACGTATATATACGTAATCGATATGTGTGTGTGTATACTATATTGTACGATCGATCATCTAAACACAATGCGTATAAAGCTTTAAAGCTATAAACCAAACACAGATTTTCCGGTGAGCTTTAAATGCTTAGCGTGCACGTTCACACTAACCGCACAAACATCCGCACACTCACACACACATAGAAAGCAAAAGAAAAACAAAAGTCCCAAATCACCATTTCATGATTCTCGCCCTTTTGATTAAGTACACTTTCACACTCCTCCGTCAGATCATTATTCATCGCTGTATTTATCTTGTAACCGACCGTCTCTATATCCATCCCAATGGTAATCTGCGCCTCGCTGCCACCACTGATGCGCCCTAGTGTCTTTCGTAACGATTTACAACTCAGCATTTAATACACTAACACGCAGACATATATACATACACATTCGAAAAGCGGAAAAAAGCGCTCGTATGTGTGTAGGCGAAATTAACGCCGCATCATCCGGAAAACCGCAGTGTCGCTAGCCATATAATAAGGTGCTACCGCAGTGCAAGCTTTTCTGCTGCATCAGCTCGTCAAGGACTCGTTTGAGTCATGTGCCTATATCAACCCCTACTAACAACACACAAACTTACACAGATAAAAAAGCTCTTCTGATTATGTAGCCATCACCACAAAAAGCTTGTGCGAACAAATCGCTTCGGCGGAAAAACGTTTAAGACTTTTTCGAGGGTTGCGCGACAAAATCTTTAATCCCTGGCTGAGTGGTTTGACCCCGAAAAACTTGCAACAACCATTTTTTTTTTGTCAGGCCACGAGCAAAGTGTGTTTACTGTATGCATATGTATGTGTTTGTGTGTCCAAAAAAGCTTATACGTACGTTATAACATATACCAAATCACTTATGCGCTCTATATCTAGTATAATATAGTAATTTTTATGTTATATCCTTGTACGAGATGCACGATGTAATGGGCTTTTTCGAATCCATTAACTTCGCATGTGTGGATCGGTAGGTAGGTGGGTGTGTGTGTGTCCGAACGAACGCGTGGCGAATACACACACACACACGCCATGCCAGTTCAACCCGGTCGGTCGTCTGCCACCCGCTGCCTCTGACTTTTCCAGGAACAAGGAAAACGGAGCAATGTTCATTCTGCTTATATACATTTTCTCGCCGGCACGCAAGCATTCTTTGCAGTGTATATGTATTCAGTGTGAGAATGTGTTGGTATGAGTATGTGTAATGTTTCTGAGTTAGTGAATATATAAAAGAATATAGTCGGTCTAGGTTTTTTTTTGTGTTCAGTAAATTGAAAATTCTCTGATGAAGAATACATGTACAGAGCTTTTACGGAGAGAATAATATGATCAAAGTGACGAAATTCTTGGAAAACATATATTTTTATTATAATAACAGAGCAAAACATTGTTTTAACAAAATGAATACGATTCTTTTTGTACAAACAAAAAGCAATTAGATTATTTTTTTCTCTGGCGAATGGTATTTTTGTTTTTGACGTATGCTATCAATTTGGAATCTTTTAATTCTATATACGTGAGTTGCACATTTTTCTAGAATCAGCAAATCCAATGTCGCAATGCACAAACAACGGTAAAATTTGAGAACAATAACAACCAAACAGTTTGACAAATGGCAAAAAGCTCATTTACACCGGCTGTGGCAAAAAAAGTAAAATTTTAATTCCTTTTTTTTGACCCCGGAAAATTGATTTTTACCATTTTATGTCTTAATTATGACAACGAATCAAGATTTTTCTTGATTTTTAAATAACTTCCTTTATTATAATAAGCCCGGAAGCCCGCCTTTCTAAAACGCTTTTCCAATTGTGCCGCAGATAGAAAACCCAAGACACCCTAATCAGTCATCATGGGAAAATTCACCGGAACCACATGGAATACAATGTACTCTGCGTCCCGGATGTGGCATTTGAAAGGCTGCGTGTTCAGATAAATCAAGCCCGAACGTTTCAAGCTCGCGTGTTCTTCAAAACAAATATTACACATGTATATATACGGATATCTGAAAAGTCTGTGAAGAACGACTTGCGTGAATTTCCTGCAAGACGGCGTTTTTTTGCGTGAACGAAGGAAAAGTGTAAATATATGTTGTGTGTGTGTCTGTATTTACTGTCTTGCGTTTACGCTGCGCAACGAACAGCCCTTCATATCGAATCTTGCTGCAATTCCAGTGTACCGCATGAAAATAAAACACAACAATCCGGAAAACTCGAAAGAGAGAGAGAAAAAAAACAACCGAAAAGCGCGCACACATAAAGTGCTTTGAAATATTTGTCTAGGATACAAACGCGAAATCAGGGGTGTGTGTGTTTGTGAATTGTAAACATACGAGAATTGAAGATTTATCGCCATGTGAGTGTTCGCAGAAATATAGCTCTTGCTGCACAGAGTGAGTACGTACTTGGGAAATGTACAAACAAACACAAATATATATACAATATACATATATAAACGAGTTTCGCGCCCACAGAATGACGCGATACATGCGCAAATTCAATTTAATCAAAGTTTTTTCCGGGGGTGGCGACTTACGACGAAGACGCTGACGCGTATACTTTGTTTTGTGACTGCCTCCACAAATCGCGTGCAGGATTTATGCACTTTGGAAAAACGGAAAACACATACACATTGCGGTACGACGATTGCACGCCTAATTTGAGCGAAATGTTCCGGGAAAAACACAATTATGTGCATTTTCCTTTGTTCAAATAACTCTGCGAGGGAATGTGTGCGGTTAAAGGAAAGCGCAAGATATTTATTCGGTAATTTATTGTCGTACGTGTATATAGGTTTGGGATGACGGGTAATTGCGAGTGGGTGGCAATGATCACAAAGTGAATTAATGATTTTGTGAGCAAGGTTTCAAGGATGCGAATCTCTCGTGAGGATATCAGTTATCAGTGAATTATATACGATGGCACACAGCGTGCAAAGCTTTTCCTGTGGTGCGCAAACATTATATAATAAAAAGACACTTTTCTGTATAATGGTAGCTCTCAGAAAACTTTTTACCCTATACCCAATATATCGAATTCCAAAGTATACTTAATTGCCCGCACCGATATACTAATGAAAAAAAAACGAAAGCTCGGCGTAATTACTTAATCAAATAAGTCCAGTGTGATTCGAAGGGAAAAAATCCAATTATTCGTCGGTGTTTTAGTATAAGTCATCCCCCAACCGCATACACCCAGAGACAGCCAGTGTATGCAGCTTATTTTTATATTATATTGATTCTCAAACACACGTGTGTGTGCTCACACATTTACTTTTTGGACACTCGTTCCATTACACCAAGAATGTCTTTGGAACGTAATTCACTGTGTCAGTTTGTAAGATGTACATGTGTGTGTGTGTGTGTGTGCCACAGCGTCCGGCCCCAAAGTGGATCTGTACACATTTGTATATATACATATATAAATAAATGTATATGTGTGTACAATATGAAGATTGCGAGCATAGATCGCAATTCCGTTTAAGAACGAAGGGTCGTACGCCGCACTTCATAAGTATATATGCTATAAATGTACTTTATTTGAGTATATGTTTAGGCTGCCGCCAAGTGGGAGGCTCCACCAGACGATGGAAAATGCTCGGTTACACACGAGACAGACTTTACTTTGCGCCTCCTGTCCGAATAAGCTCTGTTTATATGTATATACGAGTACGTGTCGCCATGCAGCACAGCTTTTATATCTCTCTCTATATAAATATATATATATATATATATATA
>JANSTU010017786.1:0-14056 GCA_027564075.1 Bolitophila hybrida
TCACTAGAAAAAATGTTGTTTTTACATTTTCACTAGAAAAAATGTTGTTTTTACATTTTCACTAGAAAAAATGTTGTGTTTACATTTTCACTAGAAAAAATGTTGTGTTTACATTTTCACTAGAAAAAATGTAGTTTTTACATTTTCCATGGGTTGTTTTCTTTAAGCACATTTAAAAAAGTGTCAGATTTGACAGATTTGAATTACCTATTGCCATTCCCAAGGGTTGTAACACCCTATAACAAACACCTTTTTCATATTTCCTTACTAAAACGTTTACGCTGTTATATTTATATTTCGTTTTTATTGATATATTTTATAGATAGTATTTAAAATTTAAAAATTATTAAAAAAACAAACAAACAAAGACTCAAAGTGTTTTTCGATGTCAATGATCAATTCCTAAATAACTATACACATTTTCGCCCTTGTGGGTACCCGCTAAAAATTTACTCTATGGCTTTGGTCAAAACTAGTCGCAGCCGAATGGTCAATTAGCCTAATGGTAAGTTTAGCCGAATGTCGTTTAGCCGAAATGACAATTTAGTCATCGGATAAACGACTCATTCGGCAAAACAAGGATTCGATTAAACGAACATTCGGACTAACGGCATTAGGCCAAACGGCTTTTTCGGCCAAATGCACGCAATTATGTCGCCAGACGCAAAGTCGCAATGCAGACGCATTGCATGCGCAAAACGTAAATTTGTTTGACGTAAGTGCAAACATTGCGTTTACATCTCAGTCTATATTCTCAATATTTATTTTAATCCGTAAAGTGCACATAATTACATCCTAGTACCAAATGAAAAGAAAAACATTAGTTTTCTATCCCAATATACTACCCTCAAGAGAATTTGGCGGAGGGCGATTTTGATTATTTTGGAATGTAAAATAAAAATAAATTTTTAATTTTAAATTAATTGTAGTACCGACCTGTTTTTTACAAAATTTAGTTGACATTAATTTAAACGAATGAAAGTGTTTATCGAATTTTCGTGCAGTGAAGTAATGTTACCCATTTACTGCATTTCCCTCGTACACATGCTGTAATAGTATGATTTTTCTCCATCTCGCTACAAAAAAAAACGCGAAAACACATGGACATAAAGTTAGCGCCGCGTTAGCTTTTTATGCTGTCAAAAAATCCGTGTTTTTTCAGTTAATCGTTTTGTTTAATTGAAAAGACCGGTCCTGATCGGATCGTGGACTAAAACGGTATTTTTAACCGGACCGGATAAATGGTCTTTCAACTCAGCTCGGTCATTCATTAAATCTCACTTTACCGGTTATTATATATTATAGATAAATAAATATAAAATTTTTATTATATCTTTAATTAATCAATGTCGAAAAATATATTCGACTTCAATCATCAATAATAATTAATATTAATATTGTTGGTTCACGGAAATAATTATAAACTAAATAATAGCAAAACGATTTTTTTAAATCAAAAGAAGAAAAATTGTCTTTACGTACAGTTTGGTGTCAACAATTTGGCGCCGCGGACAATTTAGCGTGGCGGACAATTTGGCGCGAGTTAAATTTGGTGTGGGTATACAATTTGGTGCGAATAAAATTTGGCACAGGTAGCCAGTATTACAACTAGACAATTATATTTAAGTGGATCGTAGAATAGTACCCTATGTCCAATACCTTTTGAATATTGAAAAAATGACTTAAGCAAAATTTTACTTCATATTTTACGAAGTATAATGGATGTACTAAAAGTATAATGAATAAGTATAAATTATTTGCAAATTATGGTGTAATATAAACATCGTAATATTACATTGCCATTTACTGGTGTTCATTAAATGTTGTTAAATTAATGTATGTCATTAATTTTAAATTACACCCCCACATTTACTAAAAAAAACAGTAAATGTTGGTGTGCATGAATAACACCTACCAAATATAACTACCCAATTTCTATAATTCAACCAAACAAAATTGAATTTAAAATATACAAACATTCAACTAAATTACGATAACTCCTGAACTATAAACACGCATCGTCAATATTTGCCAATTTGTATCCACACAGAACAAATCACAATTCAAATTGGTGTTCAATTATGCGCATTTATGAAAATGTGTTTGCATTCCTAAAAACCATTCATTTCCAAGAACATCATGAAATGTACATATAAATGTCCTAATTTTAGCTTTCATCATTTCCAAAACTGTGTGTGTGCGCACTTTGCTGCCCCGAACAGCCACCAAAAACGTTTGCAATTAAACGAATTATTCGTATATAGATAATTGGCCTCATCAATTGCGTATGTATATTGCAAAATGTTTAGCGAACCCAAAATGTTAACCAAATAACGCACCCAGAGCGCTAACGCCGTGCAAGATATGCAAAGGGCCATCAGAGTGCACATATATGTCAAAATATATCCAAACACGATTTCCTGTAACTGCGTTTACCTTTCTGCTCCGGTTCAATGGGAAATTGTAACAACCATCGTCGGCAGCATTTGCAAAACGAGCTGCAATTGGTGAATACACAAGTATTTCGGTTTAATTAATCGAGTACACACAAATTAGATACGTCTTTGCCAGACACTTTGTGTCTCTGTGTGTTTGGGAGCGAGTGCGCGCTCAAACGGAGCTTCTGCTTTAGGGACCGGGGAGTTCACGCTAGTATATAAGTTCTGGTGGTCTGTTTCGATTCAATGCATTCGATTGTTTGCACATGGCCCCATTTGCCCGTCTGTTGGATTCATTTAGAAATTATGCATTCGGTGGTTGGACACAGAATAAATTCTTTGAATCTATCATTGCATTTGAATTTCAATTAATGCATATATTTTCAAATTTAAATTGCGTATTTCATTTTGGAATATTGCAACTAGGTTTTGTCAATGCTTTGTGGTATAGTTTTTCTAAAAATAATATTCAATGATTTCTTTTGATTATAACCGAATGAGTTTTAGGCGGAAATGTCAAGAGCACTAGTTTAGATCAGTGTATTGCTTCAGTTCTGCCAGGGAAATCAATTTAATATTATTTTATCGTCAGTTTTTTTATAGGATTTTTAAAGGTCGTATATAGAACATTGGAACGTTTTCTTGTATCCAATCTACCTCGACCGAAGTTGGCTCAAAACAAAGACAAAATACATTTTGTCGAAAAATTATCAATTGGAACGAAGCAATTTAAAAAATGTTAATATTTGAAGTAGTTGGAAGGATTTTTTTTTTCAATTTAGGCATGCTAAGCCTTTCAGTGGTCTTTCAGATTAAGTCGCCGCACTAATAATAAATAATTAAAAATTTTATTTTTTATTTAAAAAAATTCAATTTAATTATTTTTTTTTTATTCCTTCTAAAAAAAAAGTTTCATACAAACTTTAACTACCCTCTCTCATAGGGGGAGGCGAGCGACGCGATCTGATGCCTGATTCGTTCTCCGGAGCTCATTTCCATCATTATTGAGTTTTTTTTTTACGTCACCGCCCCTAAACTGTACTTTAGCCCATACATATGTACCTCGTAAGATAAGCGCATAACGCATGCTCTTTTAACACAAACTGACCTAGCATAAAATAAGGAATGTGATACTAATAAACGTTTTTAGCATGAAAATCGAATATTAAGTATAGTTCGGTTCAGTAGAGTATAATTCATATATACAGTTGTGGCACGACTGAAAAATTTTTTAAAAAACGATGATAAATTATTGCCGACTGCAAACGATAGGGATAACTTTCAAAATTTGATAAAACATTGTTTTCTGATGGGAGGAAAACACCTGCCAAGCAGACTGAATAAACGGTTTCCCATAACCACACCATCGATTACAACAGTGTAGTGAGGCTGTAATGGCAAAATGCGTAATATCCCTGGTTGCGATAAGTAATGTGGAAAATATAGATGTTACAGTCCTACATGGCCTTGCGTCCCTGAGTATTTCCTGATCAGAATATATAACGAAGCTTTTCTTCCTTGTTGCCTGACCTTCGTAACGTTGCCATAATCGGATGTCCGTCCATTCGCAAGGATATCATGTATACTGGTCCCCAATCCTGAAACCATGATTGTCTCGTCGTATTTTAAATTCAACATTATAATACTGCCATCAAGAAGACCCCCACCAGTAACATCAATTGCCGGTACATGCGTCAGTATGATGATCTCGCTTTCAAACTTATTAAAACAGTACACAAACTTGCATTCCTTGATTTTCCATACGTTGGTGGATGATCAAGTGAAGATATCTTGAATTCGTCGTTCTTGAAATAAAATAACAAAAGTGACATTTATTGCTCTGTCGAACATTATTTTTGACATAACAACTTCATTATCGAGAGTCACAGCACCATCTACCATTACTTTATGTTACTTCATAAAGCTCATACTTCTATATTTTTTTATAAATGCTTCTGATTTCGATTTTCATATCGAGTTTGGTGGTCGTTTTATTTTGGTTTGGTAGAACTACATTTCTTAAGACATCTTATAACGTAAGATTATATATTCGACCTCTTCCCGAGAAGGTTATTGCTATTTTAAGCCTACCGAAGCGGATTGTTGCAAAGTAGTTAAACAGCTCTCGTAGGGTAGACTTCTATAGTAAGATTATTCTGCACGCCATGAAAGCATAACGAAAAAAAATGTGTGACAAATTATTTGTCATTTTATGACAAACGATGTTTTGGCGAAAACCATTTGTCACTTTGTCACAAACATTCTCATTGAGAAATGTCTGTAAATAGCATTTCACACTTTCTCGGCAACAATTGTCACAAACCCAACAGAATAGCCCTGCTGGTCCACGTCATCAGTAAACTATCAGAAAGAATAATTGCACCAATAATCTGATGATCAACTCTGGTCGCATGTAGATTTCGAAGAAACCACAGATAAGTTTGTCGCGCCTGTTTCCTGCTTTCCAACTATCTAGTTTAGGTCTATGGCGTTTACAAGTGTACGTGGTTTTAATTCTTTTTCAAGATATAAAGATTTAAACAGTATTAAAAGTTCTTCAAAATGAGATAACTCGAAAACGAAGAATTTGAGAGCATTCTTGTGGTTTTTCATAAGCGAAACTCCCTGTATGATTGGTCGGATATGTATTGTGCATCTCTAACGATTATAATAATAAACAGCTATTAAAATTATAGAAAAATATTCAATATCCGTAAAGCACTCATTTTAAATACTAATTAAGTTAATGATGGATATTCATTCGAAAGTGGTTGAATTTCCTTTCAAAAGTTCAATTTATATTCAAATATAAACTAAATACCTGAAGTCTCCCCACGTAAATTTATGCAAAAGTTCACATACGTCACAGGTTTACATATACTTTTTTAATACTTAAACCCTTTTTATCATACTCCCGGTCAGTCGATATATATATATATATACTAATTATTAATAATATATATAATATATGCATACTTCGTCTATCCGTTTGATGTAATTTCGGTTCAATGAGTCGAAAGTAGAATATTCGAACTTTGAAACTCAAAATATTCAATATTATACGCATAGATATTTATGCATGTATATGAATATTGTGACAGGGGAAGCGGGGATGTAATCATTCTCTATATAATATATGCATAATTACAAGGACAAGCTCGCATCATTTGTGTAATACTTACAGGACAAAGTTTGGATCGAATGCCGACGTAATCTTGTATATGGTTTAAATGTTGTTTTGAACCCGTATGGTGTTATAAAGATTAGAAAATATAGTTTTACTGGAAAATATGGAAATAATATTTACTTTTACTTAAAGCACAGGACATCCGGTTGGCATTTGGAGGAATAAAGACATGATTTACTGCGTACACGAGAAAGTTTCTTGGGCCGTTTGGTTCGAAATGCAGACCATTCTTAAATCATGGATGCTGGATCCTCGCGAGAGCATGTCCTCAAGTCCAAAGTGCAGGTTTGTTATTTATTCAGTATATTCATATTTGATTTCGGTTCGCCATTTGGTATACACTACCTTACAAACTTCATCAAACCGAGGATAAAAAGAGCAAAAGTTAGTAAACAGTCTGGAAAAAATCGACGTCTGTTGATCATTGAAGGAACTTTTGTACCACCTCTTTTCTAATATGACTGTGGCAATGGATTATAACAAATTTAATTCCGTAGCTGGATTGCATCATTGGCGGACACAGTGTTGGCTACAACGGTATGAACGTTGCTGACAGCCTTTTGTCCAATTCTATAGTTTTTATTCTTCTTTAGAAGATGTTGAATGGTTTCAATCATACATGGTTCTGGGAATCTTGCATGTATAGTAACATAAATCCTCAAGCCACATGAGTACTGTGAAGAAGAATTGGTGTGACGATTATATTATTTAGATGAGCAAATCCACCTTGTAGCTCAAAGAATATTATCATTGCACCAACAAATTAAAGTCTCATCTACTATATATACAATTATAGTTTATATGTTCTATTCATTCAAAAAAAATTTTTAAAATAATTTGGTTACTTGGAAATTTTGTGCTATTTGTCCCATTGATTTATTTATTTATTATTCGATTTCTTCGAAGTCTTTATAACACGCCTTCATCCTTATCCTCATCCTGTTATATTTGCAAAGAATCTGAGTTTTTTTATTATAGTTAAAGTTCTAAACAATTTATTCGAAATAGTTGGGTAAAAAAGGAGAAGATTTTATCGTCGAAATGAAGACGATTTTATTGGAAGCCTCTGTCAACCATCTTTAAGTACAAATAATCCAGTATAACATAGTTTTTGAATCGCGAATAGCTTGAGACAAATCTTCATTTTGGATATGGATAATGAGAATTAAATCCGGATTATTAATCTATGTTCAATGTTAAATTATCTAATCATTCGCAACGCGAATAATATATTCGCGCGAGTACAGCAATACCGACAAAAAACCATTCGTTTGTGCTTCATATTCAACGTTTTGACGAAACTAAAAAATAATTTACCAAATGAAAAGCTTTACAAATATTCACGCCTATCTCATTGGATTCTGTTTTCCCTTATGGGAAATAGGGACAGTTTGCGATGACGTGTTGCCAGGTAAGCAATGTAGCACAGTGGCTGATGAACTCTGTATAAATTCAACGGCAGCCCCTGTTAGCACGGATTACGTTTTCAGGCAGCTTGTGTATGGGTTTCTAAACAAATGCGAATTGCCGGTTAGTGTGAAATACTATTGTCCCATCGAATCTGAGTGCTCCTCATTTCGGCAAGGATCCTCAGACAGTTTGTTTTGTTGGTGTCTCAAAACATACACGAAATGTCGAAGTTCACTGAGACTTACCGATGATATTTTTTGGTAGTTGTCTCAGGGAGCAGGTGGGAAAATGTTTTGGGGCTTGGTGAACTTTCAGATTAGTTTGAAAAGTCGCCTATTCATCTGACATACTTAAACAGTTCGGGTGTACATTTTAGCACGGTGGCGGAAATACCTATTGAGGAGGTCAACGGCAGCGTGCAGCCCTACCTCTAAAATGAAAAAAATGTAAAATGGCTGAGTTTCAAAATCAAATGAAGAAACGACTGACTCAGTATCTGAAAAATTCGAACTAATTGCTGCTGAAAATCAACGAAAACCAAAAAACGCAAATTTTGGTTAAGCGAGCTTTGACGAATTGTTTATTTGCTCGTGATAAAATTTTATATAATTTACCATGAAAAAATCCAGTAAGATAATTATACATTTTTTTGCATCACTAAAAAATCTTTACTTGATAAAAGAAAGAAGAATAATTTGAATTACATACTTTCATTTTTCACTCGCCTTTTAGGTTCATACACTTTATCCCAGTTTTTTTTTAAATAATTTTTTTGCGGAGGTTGTGAGTTGTAGTAGGTTAAATATCGAAAAAGAGAAGAAGCAGAACTACCCGGCGTAAAATATAATTTATTTCGTGGATCATAATTTGTGTTGTATGCGCAAATGAACGTTCGAGCATTTGATCCGCGACCACGCGGCGACTCATTACTGAATGTTGGAAATTTGACTAAATAATCGAATGATTGTTTTTAAATTACAATCGATCGGCGACGGTTCAGTAGTGTCGCGTGCGCAATTTTGATAATGAGTTAATGACAAGGTTAGCAGCTAATGGGTTAAGTTTAATTTTTTGAGCAACACTATGTAAGTTAGTGTTAGTTCCCGCCGGAAGAGGCGGCAGGTGAGAAAAAGAGAAGAAAAGAAGATACACAAAATTTAGTTTTAAAGCCTGAAGGAAGCAGACGTAAAAAGAAATAAAAATTAATATAAAAAAGTTAGAGTGATTCAGCGGCGGACTTCAGCATCATCACCTGCCCGCGAGTGAACTATGGAGCCCACACACCGGTGGGCATTACAAATTGTGTATCCGGCAGGATTGGGAACAGTGTAAAGTTCTACAGGGTACTTAAGTACCCAATATTAAATTAGAACAGGCAACAGGCTACCATGATTAAAAGAACACCGGCACCATAAATCATATACAAACGACGCATGATTAGATGATGCAGTACATGCCAAAGATGGACATCAACAAAGAGAAAAAAGCGCTATATTTTACAAATTTTTCATCGTTAAGGCAAAAAAGTTGCCAAATCAGCTCAACTTTGTTTGCTCAGTTCCGATCTGGAAATTTCGATGGGACAGAAGCTCCACGCGAGGGACGACCTATCACCACGGATGTCGACCAAATCGTTCATAATCACTTTAAAATCTCATTAAAACATACGGATTCATTAATGACCAATTTCCTATATACAGGGTGTCCCACCTAATGAGGGAAATAACACCTTACCACAAAAATACAATTTTTTACTCAGAATGAACCAAGGAACACGTGGTAAGGTTATTTCCCTCATAAGGTGGGACACCCTGTAGATATATTCCTTTTTTATCTTTTGTAATGATTGTGATGATGATGTTCCGACAATTTTTTAATCTAATTTTTTTTTTCGTGTACATAAACTTAATTTACTTTGTTTAATTTTTCCCAAGAAGAACTGTAAGAACTTTTTATATTTTGTATGTATTCATTAAATTTCATTTTCTTTTCTGATTGTTCTAATAATATATCACAATATAATATAATGTTATTTATTTTATTTTATACTCCTTAATGTAGTTTAGCACCAATTTTGTTATATTGCTTAATTGTTGTTGTTGTTTAGTTGTATTTCCACCGCCAAACGATGTTTTCAACATTTTTGTTCTGGTGTAGAGGTGTCGAAGATGTGCCACGCTCCGGAAGGCCTGTCGTCGAAAATTGCGACCAAATCGCTGAATTTGTCGAGAGATACCGGTATATTAGCAGCCGTAGCATCGACGAAGAGCTGGGCATGAGTCATCAAACCGTTATAAACCATTTGAAGAAGCTTGGATTCACAAAGAAGCTTGTATGGGGGTCACACGAAATTACGCAGAATAACATCTTTGACCGTATCGACGCATACGAATCGCTGCTGGATCGCAACAAAATCGACCCGTTTCTGTAGCGGATGGTGACTGGCGATGAAAAGTGGGTCACGCTCAATTCGGACCTGTACTGCGAACAACTGGACAGCTTGAAGGCAGCACTCACGCATAAGAGGCCATCATTGATCAACAGGACAACGCCAGGCCACACACATCTATGCCAGAAGCTCCGGACCTGGTACCAAGTGAATACTATCTGTTCCTGTCAATGGCGAACGCGCTTGTTGGCTCCGAGAGCTCGCATGGGAGGTTCTTTTGCATCCACCGTATAGTCCGGACCTCGCACCAAGTGATTACTACCTGTTTCTGTCCATGGCGAACGAGCTTGGTAGTCGGAAGTTGGTCACAAAAGAGGCCTGTGAAAATTGGCTCTCCGAGTTTTTGACCAATAGGGATGCGAGCTTCTATAAGAGGGGTATTATGAAGTTGGCATCTCGTTAGGAACTAGTCATCGGGCAAAACGGCGCATATTTGACTTAAATCGGATGATTGTAACTTGAATCAAACCATCTCAATCACCCAGAGGCGGCCAGCATTAACCATTAACCGCTCCAGAAGCTCCGGACCTGGTACCAAGTAAATACTATCTGTTCCTGTCAATGGCGAACGGACTTATTGGTACAAAGTTGGCCTTAAGAAAGGCCTGTGATTTTTTTTTCAATAGGGCGACGGATTCTTCAAGCGAAGTAAAATGATGTTGGAATCTCGTTGGCAACAAATAAACGAACAAAACGGCGAATAGTTGACATAAATTTGATGATTGCACACATTTGTAAATACATTTTAATAATGAATAAAAAACACCGAACGATCTAATTGAACAATACAAGGGACACACTACTTATATTTCTGGCCTAGTAATAAAAAAACAAATATGTAAAATCAAAAATGTATTTATTGCTTTTCAAAATATTCGCCTTTAAGGTTTATACAATTGTGCTTAAATCATTTTTCGAAGCACTTTGAACAAGTCCGAAGATTATAGCTCTAAAACATGGTTTTTGAACACTTTAACCGCTTCTACAGGCGATGCAAATCGTTGACCTCGCAATTTATCTTTGATTGTTGAACAGGAAGATGTCATTGGGTGCCAAGTCGGGACTGTAAGGCTGATGACCCATGTTTTCAGTGTCCAAATAGTCACTAGTTTGACGTCATGTGTGTGAGCATTCGCCGTTTTGTGTTGTTTTATCTCAATTCACTGAAAACTTCTAGCAAAGAAATGGTCGTATACCACGCTGAATTGATGGTCTTTTGATTTTCTACATGACCGGTTTTCTAGAATAAACACGCCACCATTTGCTTCCCAGTGCTTCGAGTTCGCACAACTTTTGTTGGATATTCTTCATCTTGGAACACCCAAATAGTCGATTGGTTTTTGTTTTCGGGTTCATATGAATAAATCCATGATTCATCACCTGTAATGATGTAGTAGACACTTTTGGAAGAACCGTCGTTGTATTTTTTGATCATTTCTCGGCAACATAGCTTCCGCACACCCAAATGTTGATGCAAAATCTTATGTATGCTAGTCGCCGCTATTCCTAGGGTTGCCTCTATCTCGATATATGTCACATGACGATCTTGCTCAATCAGTTTCCGCACAACATCAATGTTTTCTGGCACAACTACCGATTTTGGACGACCTTCACGTGGTTCCTCCGGGAGTGAACGTCGACCACGATTGAACTCGTTTTTCACAGTGCTTCATCGCCATAAAAAGTTGTCTCGATAATCCACGTCGAAAGTTATGAAAAATGATCGATTGATGATCATCATTTCAACCTACTGTAAACACAACAAATAGCAATCGCATGACAAAACGTTTTGAGTACGTATACTGTCAAAAATGTCAAATTTTCCAGTGGACGTGATCGTTTACACCTGGCAACACTAGTAGTACCATAGGCTAGAAATATAAGTAGTGCCCCTATTATAAGTAAAATTCTTCTTCTTGAATTCATCTTTCTTCAGTGATCATATCTTTATATATAATATAATCGTAAACCACGCTGAATTGACGGTCTTTTGATTTGCTAGAGCCACAGACGCAACATGACCGGTTTTCTTGAATAAACACGCCACCATCTACTTTGAGTTCGCAGATCTCAGATCTTGGAACACCCAAACAGTCGAATAAATCCATGATTCATAAACTGTAACGATGTAGAAGACACATTTCTCGGAACAAATCGGCAACGCGCGCCTTTTTTTATAATAAACTCGTTCACTTACAATTAATTACAAAGTGAAATACCTACATAACTTTTCTACATAGTGAATAACACCTTTTGAGACTTTGGTCGAAGAACTTTAAATACATTATGAAAAGTTATATAAACTAACTTTGTATAATGTATTCAAAGTTCTTCGATCAAATTTGTTAAGAATTTTGATTCGGTCTCCAAATTTCGACTTTCTTGTAAAGTGAATAATTTGTTAGAGTGTATTGCTCGTCACTTCGTTGAATCGCCTTGGTAATTTTTCAGTTTGCAACTGAACAGATACATATTACAAAGCTCACACACATAGGGGAACTTACGCGACAGCAGGATGCAGGTTAATAACCATCATAAACAAATACACATAAGCAAACCTACGCGGAAAAAACAAAAAAGGTGCCAGCAGGACGCAGGTCCATAAAAAAATTGACAACCAAATACCCTTTTTGACTACAGCAAATGTTAGTAAACAACCTGTGAATCATTCCAATCGATTATTAAGAGGCCGCTTAATATTTCTGTAGCGAAGATTTTTCAATAATAAAATCAACTTTTTTAACTGCTACCAAAAACTGAATAAATGACATCTATTCTATCTATTGGAAATATGATACAGAATCATTGTGCTTGCCAGATTGTTATAGGAATTTATGAAAAGAATAATGAAACTATACAAAATTCCAGACTTATCGAACGACACTCTTATTGAAGCTCACATATTTGTAATGTCATGGACTTGATGATTTATCAGCTGTACTACATTTCTATGGGAAGCTCTTGATTGACTTATATAATACCTTTTTAAAAAGTACATAACAGCAAAGCTCAAACTTCACAGTATTCAGTGCAAAGTTATTTCAAACAATTGATGTCGTTTTTACTGCAATTTGAAAAAGTTTCTCTAAAACAAGAACAACTGCAAAACAATGTGCATGTAATGATAAAACTTTTGCCAAACAAAAAAAAAATGCCTGGAATCGCATGCGAGCAGGGATTAGAACGTACATTTTAAACATTTGCGTCGACGTCCTCTTTAATACAATATGTATTTACATTCATATTTATTTTCTATAATTTGTTGTATATTTATACAAACACGTGCGTTTACTACCCTTTTCCTAAGCGTGCGTCGATTGGGATTTACTACAAGGCATACCTTCGCATACATGTATATCTATCTACGCTTTCTAATCTCAATGGACTTAAGTTTTGTATACAGAACACGTGCGAAAGCAGTTTTATTCATTATCTCTCTTATAATTAAAATCTACCCTCGTGTTTTGGGCATAGAACACGTGGATGTCAGTTTTAAAGCGTATTTTATCCGAAGGGATTTGATAAGGTGATTTATTTTTTTTTTTTGAGAATGTAATTTGTTATTCAAAGAGAATTGCGGGTTTTACCTGGACTCATGTGCGTTTGTTTTCATGAAGATAGAATTATTGATTTGAAAAATCGATTCCGGAAATTCAACGATTTCATTAGTGTAGTGATCATTAATTTTTATCACCCTCTTAAGGGACTTCGAGTTTGGGACAAATTAAAAGGGAATTTGACACAAATTAAAATAAGCTAGCGGGGGTTTTCGAGTATCAATCGAAACGTAACCTCTAACTTAAAGAATCTAAATATGTTTCTAATCTATGCGTCCTGCTGGCGCGTAGGTTCGTCGATGTATTTTTGTTATTATAATAATAATACGGATGTAAGTTATAGGATTATGTATATTTATTTTGCAGTACGCCTCAAATCCAAAGACGTTATTTAAATAAGTCTTTTAATATGCCTCTAATTTTATAATCATAAAGATAAGACATATTTTAAACCACATAATATCCCCTATTAATCGTATTAATGCTTACCATTCCTTTTAAAAGCAATATGTGTCTTTTACATTCAAAACAATGGCTTTAACTATATGTAGTTTTGTATAGCCCTTGCGGCACATAGCCTTATGTACAATTATGTAGAGCGTTTAAAGAACTTTTACATACGGCATAGAAAATGTCTATGTGGCGTGTATAACACGATATTCAACGTTTCCGCAATTTAATTTAGTGTGCTAATGGTGACTGTTACTAGCTAATACTTTAACCTAATCTCGATGGATCAAAACCGCACGGTTAAATTGGGTTAAGGCTTTGCACTCTCACTCTACAACCATGTGTGTCTGTACTACTTACAAGTTTTATATATATATTTGCATAAATACATGTCGTATACTGCTATTTATGAGATATGAAGTATGTGTAGAACATTTTACAGAAAACACGCTGCGTTTTGTATATACGAGAAACTATGCAATATTCAATCCGGCAATGAATTACGTTTGCTCATTAAATTACTATGCTTTTATCGACCTTTGTACTATTCTAAAATTTTACATAA
>JANSTU010017797.1:0-14053 GCA_027564075.1 Bolitophila hybrida
TATGAAAACATGGATGGATTTTGTACTAGTGGCGCCCTCTCATAGAAACGATACGAACTTTTCAGCCGACCTATTATTTTGTAGGAGCCCCAAAGTAAGTAATATTTTTTCAAAATAAGCCGCATTGAAATGTGTTGTGGACATGGCGGATGTCACTGTCACTTATATATACATATATAGACATATATACATATATGCATGAAAGTATTATATATTGATAAAATCTAAAAAAATGTCTCGGTGCGGACATATTTTTGTCAAAAAATGTCCAACATAACGAAGAGTTGGGAATATATCCGTTTCTGAGAATAATGAAAATTCAAGGTCATTCTCGAAAATGTTCACGCGAGAATGTTCGACAGGCTCGAGCTCTTGTTCGATAATAAATAAATAAACCAATAAAAAACACAAACCAATAAAACCAATAATTAAAAAAAAAAACTATAAAAGCAATATACCAATTAAAAAACAATGCGACATTTCAAAGTCCGAGCGAAATATCTATGTACGTTATTTTCGATAGTGGTCTCAGGGAGTAGGTGGGAAAGTCGACAAATACTTGTACAGTTCGGGTGTACATTTTAGCACGGTGGCGGAAGAACTTCTTGAGGAGGTCAACGGCAGCGTGTATGCCCGTCAAACATTATTGGGGGCCTGATATATTTCGGGAACGATCGCTTTTACGACGGACCAAGCACACATGGGCGTTTTTTTTCCACGGACTTCAAATGTTCCTATGTAGACTGGAGGAACGTTTTAATGCGACCGTGAATGTATAAACTTTGTACGTTCCATCATTATCGAACTTAGCTGTACGTAAAAGACTGCTACTAAATGTTCGTACTTTGACTTATTTAGTAGAACGTATAAGGCCGTTCCTCTACGTACGCACACACATTTATTAAAAAGACCTTTTACTATACAATGTTTTATTGTATATATACACACGATGAGTTTTTATTATTTATATTTATACGCGTCGGGGGCTGAAAAACACTCACGAAACACTTACACGAACAGGGACAATTAAATTTAACCGTCCCTGCACGTACAAAGAACGATATTCTTTCACGTACATATATCAACGAATAAGACAATAGTTCTTTAGCGTGTATTCGAAAGGAATGACCCGGGGGAACGATAAACATTGCTGCAAGAGACTGGTAGAGGTCTGTGCCTCGAAGCTTTACCAAGGTTAAATGGTACCACAGGAGGCAGAGAGCCCCAGAGACTTGTCTCTGCCCTGTCGACGAGGTAGGCCCCGTAACGGTGTATAGTGGTGGCTGTGGTTTAAGTCAAATTCGCGACTAGGGTGAAGCAGTATTAGCAGCACCACCTGGTTACGTCACAAGAGGACAAGAGGACGTAGAAACTGGACAATATGCGGAAACCATTATTGTTATAACTTCGTGATTATGTGGATTTTTTAAATATGTTTTTATATTATAATAGAAATCGAGATTCCGTATTGTAATAGAGTTATTATAGAGATAAAACCGAGAAAAAATATTAATTAGAATCTAGCTCGTATCCAGTTCTAAAATAATTAAAATGTATCAACCTAAAATAACTCGAAAAAAGCTTTTCACAATTTCAAATCTATCATCTAAATTTATTCGAAATCATCTCTATAGTAAATAAAATATATTGGCCGCATTTATTCCAATATAGCGATTTATGATCTTCGGAGAACGACGGAATTATCGTCGTCACACATACTACTTGCATCGTTTTAAAAAGCCAAAGATATTATTATGTTTACATGTATTTTATTACGCCAGTAATAATAATAATTGTGATGTTTGCGCATCTGAACCGGACCCGGGTGGAAAGATTATTATTTACATCACATGAGAAGATATGACTTGAAATCATTTTTTTTCATAAATTACATTTTGAATAATATTTTAATTTTTGTAAAAATAATAAAAAGCAAAATTTCCAATTAGATTTTTGAACACGTACATTTATTGAATACAATTAAGCATAAATACAAATTTGTAATAATAAATATTTTTAACTGTATAAAATCTAATCATGTTTTAATCTTTTAACATTTGCAAAGCTGAGACTCGTTTTTTAAATGCAATTTATTATTGATTGTTATTATCTTTAAAAAAATGCATTATCAATTTAAAGAAAAATTATTTTTAAATTTAAATTTGATCGTTAAAATTGAAAAACATTCATGTAATTTGTAAAGCTAAAAATTCGAAGATCTACGAGTATACGGTCGTCTCGAGCCACTCTTCCATGCTAAACGAAGCCACGTTCTGTCCATCGATGTCGCGTTGTTTGAAAATGTCTAAAAGAAAGGATTTAATTAGGTACGTTTTCAATTAATTATTAAGGTTTTAACAAAAGAAACTTACCAATCATGGTCTTAATTTTAACCGAGCACATGATAAAGTCATCGAATGTGATCATGCCATCGCGACTGCTGTACCGATGCGACAATGCATTCAAGATCTTGTTGTTCAGTTTGTAGCCGGCAGAGTTGAGGGCTTCACGCAACTCAAAGCCACTAAGGCGTCCCGAATTGTCATGGTCGTACAGCTTGAACACGGCTTTCCACTTGGCGATGTCACCGAGTAGTATTTGGAATTCCTCGAAACCCAATTTACCAGAAGAGTCAGTGTCCATCATGGCCACCATTGAACGGCATACGTCTTTGGAGAAGCCTTGTTGGTCGGCAATGACTGCAATCAGTATTATTGTTAGATACACAATAATATATGCATAAAAAACTGGAGTTAAAGAAATCAAAAGAAAATATGCAGTACGCAAAAATATTTACAAATGCAGTTAAACATTAGTTTAGTATTAGCAATTAATTAAAAGCACATCGAAGAAGACACATTGTTACATGTAGAGTAGTAAGAAACGAGAAATCCACTGAACTTCAGAACAAAATAGTGATTTGCTTTGAGACTGTGTGGGAGCGGGTGCATATTCAAAACAAATTTCAGACGAATCTTACTCTGCGACGTGATGGGTATCAAAGGAACATTCTGTCTTTGTTCGGCGGCTTCCGTAGGTTGATTCAAACCCAGAGATTCAGCAATCGGACTGTCTTTACAGAATGCCGCACAAATGGCGGCAAGTAGACCGCCATCTCCTCCGCCACCGCTATCATCGCCTATGCCTGCGCTCTGTACATTGTTCGCGTGCACTGCATTATGATGTCCATTGATAGGTGTCTGGGGTCCGAAGTCTAGAGAGTGGTCAGTTGTTAAATTCGAGCATTTACGTTGATTTATTCGATGATCTCAATATTAGCTTTGCAAAACTGATTTTTATATAAAACTTTTTGTAGATTATAGTTTTTTTTGTTTAAATATTTCATGAAGAAAAATATTAGAGTTAAACAAACATGACACATGACACACACTAGGAATTTTATAAACGAAAGCAAAACTAATAATCTACATTTTTGATGTTATGAATAGTTAGTTAGAGAAAATAATATAAAATTTAAATACAAACAAAGACTTACCATCTCGCATGGAATGATCAAGAATACGCTTCAGCTCCATCCAGTCGACCTCCATATCCGCACCGGCAATGTCGATGAATAGTTTCTCAAGAGCGGATTTTTGTTCCACAGGCAAAGGCCGAGAGGGTATCGGAACATCAGGCGTTACCTAGAAATACCTTGATGTTAGTTAATTCACTATTTTATGTGTGTTTTTTTCAAACTTACACGATCGTCCAGACTGCTAACACCAACTTCCTCATCGTTCTCTCTGAAAATAAAACAATCGAAAAAGAGTGTGCATGTGAGCATTAACGGAGAGCACCAGAACTTCCCCGCAATTCGGTATGTATGTATGTGTATGTGTATGAAATGGCAAAGAGTCTCCTACAGAAATCTAGCATAAAAACAAACAAAAAACAAGCTACACACTACTCTAAAATAAAACAGCAACACAAACAGTAAAATAAAATGTAGTTAATTTATTATTTCAATATATTAAATATATTTATTTTTAGTTTAATATATTTGATTTTTGTACACTTAATACTTTTGTCACACTTATAGTACTTATATCTTTAGTGAGAGAGAAAAAAGCGAGATTCTCAAATTTGGTTGTTAGAATTTTGTGCGTAAATTTAAATTATACAATTTTTTTGTTAGAGACGTAAAACTTGGAAATGCCCTTTGCCATTAAATACACGATTATAAGTCTAGTTCTTCTATGGAGATTAGTATAAGTTTTGAATGTATTGTTAGTATATTTAATATACTAGTCGTAGTAGTTATTGTATGCATACTCCATATGGTTTTTGTTCTCGGAGAAGACACGAATCAGAAACTCAGCCTCTTCGTTGGGCTCGAATGTGGACGGAACGATAAGATAATGGCCAGGAGGTAATTTGAAGCGACAGCTCACCTAAACATTGAAGTAGGTAATGTATGAATTTCGTACATCCCGTAAGTTTAATGACTTACCTCACGCAGATTAATAAAGGCCGGCGAACGTGCCACCGAAGCATTGTACTTGAAGAAGTTCATTCGCAATGGTTTTTGGGATAAATCCCGTTCGGTCACCTTGTAAACGGCAAATCCAATTGTAAGACAGTCCATTCCTTGGTTTCGCTTTGCACGACGATTCTTCTGCATCAATGCTACGATGACCGTACAGTTTCCTTCGTCATCATCTTCGTCAGGGTCCTCGAGTGTCATCACGTACTGCGGATTGTTGCAGAACGTTTCAAGATAGTTACGACAGCCACCAGCTGTGATACCAGATGTCCATTCACCCTCGTACACCGACATTTCCCACTTTTTCTTGCCACCACTCACTTGTTCCTCGCTCAGTGAGTCTGGACTCAAATTGCAGAGCTCCACGCGATCAAAGTACTTCATCCAGTCACTAAACGACATCCAGAATTCACCGTCCACATCAAACGTAAGACCAATGTCCATTTTCACATGCTCCGGAATGAATCGCCATTCAGGTGATTGATCACTCCACGGTCCATTCCATTCTGCTTCATTACCCCATGGATTACGCAAGCGTATCATTGGAATCTTTCCTGAAGTATTCGGTGTGACAATGTCCATAAGTTGTACCTTGGTAATTGAGTACGCGTGACCTTTGATTAAACCTTCTGGCATCTCTGCCTCAAGTACACTTGGATCTGGCTCAATGCTGCAGCCCATCATTGAGTTACGGTCGTAGCCCTTCATGAGAATGCTGAATAGATTTGGTGGTGCCTCTTTGAGTTCGTACATCTCAGTAACACCACCGGTAAAGTCCTCCATGGCCTCACATGTGGTACCACCCTTCAATGCCTCGTAGGATCCATGTAATTTGGCGTAGGCTTTCTCTAGCAGTGCACTCCAGAATTCATTCTTTTCGGTGGAATGCATGTACAGCAATTCTCCGCGGTAGGTTGGAAGACGATCGTCGATGACGACATCAATCCATCGGCCGTATTGCCAGAATCTAGAGGTAAAAAGTAGATTTTAGATTGTCTAAAACTAAAAAAAGATGAAAGCATTTTTGAGTCAAAAAAGGGAAAAAATTGCGTTCAAAAGCTCTGAAGGTAAGCTTTCAAACTACGGTGTTTACAGCGAACTTTTTTTTGTTTGAAGCGTGATACGGTCTAACGTACACGTAGAGTATTAAGGGTTCATAAAAGGTACGATGGAATGGGTTTTACCCGTATGGCTATGGGTAATTATAATGTAAAATGAAATAAGTTCAAATAAGATTTATTCTCAAAAAATCTCTAAATTTTGTCTTTGTCTAATAAGTTTGGGTTTGTTTAAAATTAAAACCTATCCTAAGCTTTATTAGACACAATTTTGGGAGTTTGAATTTGTGTTTGGAGAGTTAGTATTAGGGTATTTGGGGATTTTGAACCCAACCCGAATATATTACTCTTAATATAAAATAATAAGAAAAACTAAATACCTGAAATGGAACACGCCAGCATAGTCTTCTTCGAAGCCCTGGTCATCGGGCACAACACGGAAGAAAAGCTTTGGATCTTGTGTCAAAGTGGCAGCCGCCGCTAGTAACCAACAATCACCCAATTCACCCTGTTGCACATCGAAACGCGAGTAACCTTCTACGAAGAACTGTGGATTCTCAGCAATTTCCATGGGTCGCAGCCATTCAATGTGACGGTCTGGACGACTCGAGAACTGAATCGATGAATTTGAGGCCGGGAAATCCGGATCGTCGAAAAGCTCACCATTGGACAGACACTGGTTGCGAATGGTGTGGAAATCTTGTACATCGCCTTGTGATCGTAAGCCGGATCCATGTTCGCCAATCTGTTAATAAGTCGAGGACAACAACGATTAGTAACGATGTATATACAAAAAAAAATGATGATAAAGTACTCGATAAACGGGACTGCCATCGAACGTGAAAAGGCGCTCAAAACGATTCGGATTTTTCGGCAGTACTTTTTCTTTTAGTATTGTAGAAGAAACACCATCACTTTGATTAATAGACGGAATTCCGTGATTCACAGGATTGATATTAACGAATACAGTTGCTGCGTTCGCGTTTTCATCCGGACGTATGTGCCGGCATACGACCGGAGACTCCTGTGCTTCGTTTATTTCTTCAATTTTACACAACGTGGCAATACCATGCGTAGACGGAATACTGTGCATACTGTTACTGCGACAGTGGCCAACGAGAGTCATTTTACTTATGAACAGAAAATAATGTTATTTTGAACTGTCTTATCAGTTAAACATCCGTTTTATTTTGATAATGCAATAAATAAATTAGACAAAGAGAGTAAGCAACATGTCCGTCCGCCTCAGCAGACCGCAAGCGCGAGACTAAACAACTCGAATGACCGCTACTGTTGAAGTCCTGCGTTCCGAAACATGAGGACATTCGACATATGTACTTTATACATTTATAACTATGTAAATACATGTGTTGAATTCAGCAATATAACAACACACCCCTTGCTGTCACGGTCGCTGATCTGCCTCGCGGGTACTTATGGGGGTGGCCATGTGAATTTATATATAGACATATTCTATGTAGAATTGTAGATACACATAATACAGAACTAGATATTATACATAGTCAAGCGGAATTTATGGCACCTTCTTGGCGCCTCGCCTCTGGAATTGCGAGAGTGCTCCAATATGGAAACTCGACCGATTTGAAGGGAAATACAATTTAGATGACATGAAAAATACGGCTAATTGAAATGTAAATAAATTGTTTTAAAATGCCGTAATGTGCATTACAAATGTATTACAAAGAGTGTATTGAAAGTAGATTGATATTTAGACTTTATTATTATGAAAAAAAATTAGATTTAATATATAAATTTATATATATATTTTATAGTCATCAGTAATCACCATCTGTCAGCACATACATTTGCAAAAAAAACTATTAAAAATGCAGACTGTGTCATGCAAACGACGCGTTAATATGCAATCAAACTAATTTGCACGGGTGTCCCCAAAGCTGAATCATCGAAAAATGCAAAGGAGTCCATAGAGACACGCCTAATGTTCTCACCGGTTCTCACGCATTTTCAGGGTCAAAACACTAGTAAAACACGTCGGCCGCAGCCGTTTATTAATTAGATAATTACACTACCCATTAAAATACATTGTGAAAGTATGAATGAATGAATGATTAAACTAAAAACATGACGATTTAATGTGATCATAATCTTGAGTATCGAATTATCCGTTTATATATAAAAGAGCTATAAAATTAATACGTATAAATACAGCTAGTTAATCAGCTTGGATATTCCTATGCAAGTTCCGCATGTATTTAATCCGATTAAAGTTCACCTGTTTAAAGTGACGAATGCTGGGCAATAACTGTCTTATCCGTGAGGTTAGTGTCACAAACACATCACTAATTCCTGGCGAGTTTGTCTTGCTTTCGTCGCGGTCAATAAACGGATTGAACTCAGTGAATTCGAGCATTCTGTCGAACGGAAACTGTTTGTACTGACTGTCTGCCACTAACTAACTCAATTTAACGATGAGGAGGTTTTTGTGGCACTGCACGATTATCTTATCTTTTATGACAGTGAAGTCATTGTCAAACCGTACATGTATAATTAGAACATATGGATTATTAGAATCATAACAATGACAACGATGGTAAATTTAATTAAATTCAAAGCGATGAGCGATTATTTAATATGCGATAAGGTGAAACGTGATAAATTTTAATATAAGAGATAGGGTGAATTTAAAAAAAAAACTTTTTTTTAGCAAATTATGTTACATAATTCATTTATTGAAAAAAAACCCTCCCTTTTAATTTCATTTTAAAAAAATATCAATATATTCAAGAAAAAATATAGAAATGAAAAATAAAATTACACAACGAACCTAATCTACGGGCACATTATATAACTGCAGACATTTTTTAGTCCAATATTCTATTTTTTAGACTTCATACAACTTCGTGAGTCACCAGCTTCAAATAGGTAATGTTTTATTTATTACTCAGTGCTGCGGTAACAAAGAATGCCTATTTTCAAGTTGGCGGTGGCAACTTCCGACCCCAAAACACAGAATTTAATTTTTAAATGATAAAATTAATATTTTATAGAAGCATAATTTTACTATAAAACACAAATTTAAAACATATAAGATAAAACATTTTCAAAAAATAAAATATGAATATCCATACAAAACATGTAGATATGTATCTTAAAAAAGGATCACATTTAATAAAAATATTGTAAATCTTGTATAATATTTACATATGTGCATGTGCATTTTGGGCTACAAGAAAAGTTTGATGTCGGGGTGGAACCTACCAACAAATATATTATTATTGTTGAGAAGAAATCATCCCACTAAATTTAAGCTAATTGAGCTAAATTTTAGAAAAATGCCATTTACGGTTGGAACAGAGGCCTAGAGAGGGTCATAGGATATTACCTTTAAACTATCACCACGCCTGGATGAAATGCATCATATTTTCTCCCTGATCTTTTTTTTCGGTCACCCACCCCCTAAGGTTTTGGGGAAATCGCAATTTTCATGCCTTCAACTGAAGAATCATATCCACTTTCACTAAATAATTGTATACAAGTCCATTAAAAAACAAAACGCTTGGATTCCCACAAGTGATGCCCTAGTACACACATAAAAACAAGTATTCTGTTTATCTAATACGCGTTGACGATTTTTTCATAATTTAATTACATAGTGCCACAAGAACAATTCACATTCAACTGGAAACCAAGCCCTCGTATATCTGATTGCGTGTATAACAGATCACCATCGCCAACCGTCAACCAAGTCTTGAAATACTTTGGCGTTTTCAGTTTTTTAGCCGATGCAATCACAAAAGAGGTGTTTTTCTTAAAAGTGAATCGATAGCCAGTAAAAAAATGCCTTTTGAACGGATGTGATCTCCTCAATGCCGGATTTCCAGCCTTTCCTTTTCTACCCATTTTAGATGAATCGAAAGAATCTTATTCGAACTTATAAATATTAAAATACATCAGACAAAAATATGTATGAGCACAGAGCGATACATGAAAAAAATTCTCAACTTTTTAGGGAAAACACAATATTTATTCCGTTGCTTGACTTTCTAGTTTTTCAGTTCTTCTGTTATTATACTTTATATAGGTAGGACTTACGTTGCGAGCGACTGTCTTCTTGTCAGCTCGCATATAAATATACATGATATACAGGGCGCGTGGAAACAAACCGGTCCGACAGCAATAATTCGAATTCCGAAAAATCTATTTAGATTATATTTTTTTAAACATTTTTAACATTAGAAATGTATTTTTTCTAAAATTTTGATGATACTTTAAACTCTGTTTAAAGGTTGTAAGGGGTTACTGCCAAAAAATAATGATCAGGGAGAAAAAAAGATCATTTTGATGTTTTTTATTTATTTTTCTCAAACGCCGTCTAAAGTATAATTTCTACAGATATCAAAACAGTATTGTTGTTTTAACCGTCTTTTTCATGAGTGATAAATTTAAAAAAAAAAAATTACTCAACGTTAACATAAAAAAAATATTAGCTGCTAAAAAGTAATGCATAGTAAGAGGTAGTAACATTAAAGTAATACAACCAGTTTTGATCGTTATAAAGTTTTATCATTGGAAATGATTTTGTCGGGGGTACCGATGAAAAATGTGTAAGGAAAGTGCCATTTCTTCGGTCAAGTTCGGTAAAAAAAACGGCAAACTTCGTGAAATTTTATTTAATCACCAGAACAAAAATTACTATTTTCATGGCATTTAAGCGACAATTTAAAAAAATAACTAATGATATAATTTTGTTTGATTTGAATAGTTTAAATATTTGTTTTAATACTTAACATTTAGAGATGGATTTAAAATTGTATAAAATTATTTTTTTCTACATATAAAAATGAGTTTTAGATCATCAAAAAAAAAAAAAAAAAAAACAATTTAAATAAAAGTTTTTAACTATTTAATCAAATATTTAAAACGATATTATTTAAATACGAATTGTGGCTTATATGCTTGGTCTTTAATTATAAAAAAATATAAATGACGTGTGTATCCCATAATATTTACAAATAACACTCACTCACAAACACACACATAATAACAAAAATACTTTCAACGAACTTATGCGTAAGGCCGAATATTAATAGATTAGTGTTTTGAGTGGGTCAACGATACTGTTTGTATCGTAGGAAAACAAGTCTTCAGTAGTATAGTGGTGAGTATCCCCGCCTGTCACGCGGGAGACCAGGGTTCGATTCCCTGCTGGAGAGATTTTTTTATATTTATTTTTTATTTTATTTTTAAACAATTCTTAAGATTTTTTAAATTTCAAGGTGTAATAGTAAAAAAATATTAAATGTAAAAATATAATAAATAAATATATTAGTATATAGAGGGTCATCAAAATTTTCCGGACCGTTTGAATAATTTTAAAGGAAGTTGTTGTAAATGTCCTAGGTTATGGTGGTGGATCTTGACCATGAACTTAAACCCATATTTTTTACATTAGAAACATAAAAATGAAAATTTCACGTTATTTCATTTTTATATGAATATTAAAAAAAAAATGACCTCTGAAGCTGGTCCGATTAGTGAAAAGTCGGTTAGTTGTACAAAGAAAATATCCAGCTGTAATCCCAATTGCTGTTTTATTTCTGTTATGAATTTGAAATCATATTTCAAAATTAGTTTCAATATCGCAGTTGAAGGTCAATAAAACTCCATTTAATTTGGACTTCACCATGCCTTGATCATCGATCCACCTTCAGAGGTAAAATTTTAAAATATTACAGGTCATACACTATATATACCAGAGAGCGATTCAATTGTTTTTTTTTAATTTAAATTATTCAAAAATACAATTTGCGTCACTTTTTGTATTAACAGACTTAACGAATACTTACAACTTTCATGTTCTTGATGCTGGGCAAAAAGCGCGGTACCTCAGCCTCTTTCTTGACAACCAGCATCTCCTGAATTGCATTTCCGATGTATTCGCCGGCTGCATTCATCGCCTCGTGCATAAGCTTCTGTCCGGCGCCGCGGAGCAAACCCTTTTTTGTTTTTTTGTTTTTAAATTCAAGTTAGTTGAGAGATTCAACACCATTATCTCAATAGAAAATTTCGAAATACCTTAAAATCCAAATCCATGCTGTTGCGTTTATATGATACGCTGCAGCCTGGCGAAAGTAGGACGAAGTGAGTTCTATTTAGAATATTTTTTGTCGGAAAATCTGTAGGAATTTCGAGAGATTGTATTAGTTTCAAAGCTAGAACTGCACTGATAGTATGCTGTGTCGTCGTGTTTTATGGTGTCCTCGCTTTATGCGTGACTGCGTGTGCGCGTATTAAGTGCCAGAAAGTCTATGTTTTTATGGGATCATTGCCAATATGTATGGTCAAAAAACAATGTATTACGAAATTGTGGAAAAATCTACAAAAACTACTTATTATATTGAGGCGTCAATTCTCTCACGATCGAAATGCCACATAAACACAATAATTATGTTTGTTCTAGATGGGAGTGTTGTTTTTCTTCTATACATTGAATTATAGTGGATAATTTTTTATTTTTAAATTAAATTCCATGATTGTGATTACAACAAATTTTCTTATTTGCTTGAAAATGTATTTTTATTTTTACTGCATATTCTTTGCCCTTCAACAGCAATTTATTAGGTCAATATATTATGTTTTTCCATTGTATGTAACCATATGGGACACATAAAATAGCGCAAATTAGTTTGAATTGGAAAACTTGTACGAGGTTGAATAAATTGAAGTTTACATTTTGTTATACACCACAAAAGCATCCACACTTATTGTTAATAATATTACATACATTACAATTTATATATTTATTATATACGAATGAAACATTATTCTCAAAGTGCCGACTGCGCAAAATCGTCAGCTACCAAATAAAAACACAGCCGAACGTTGTCTGCCTCTTAATTTATATACATTCTCACAGTTCGTCTTGGCGCATACCACATAACGATTCTATTATTAAAAACCTGTTCCACTCTGTGTTGGAGCAGGGAGCGTATCAAAATCGCGAGCATATGATTAGCATAATAGCGAGAACTTGAATGACACAACCACAACAAACGGAAATCAATATAAAGCCGACATAAATGTGACAAAATGCGATATCCTATCACTCAGTGCGAATGTAGGTCACACATGTAAATATTGTGCATACAAGGGCAAGGTCAAACGGTATCTGTGTTTTCCTTATCTATATGATCGAATGCACTGTCTGCCTGTGTGAGGTGTGTAACAATAAACATATACTCAAGCAATAACACACAATCACGACGCATTGTAACCGCAGCGATGACATCATATTCACAAATTCACAGTACACATAACACGAAGTACACAATATTTTTCAAATAATTGAACCAAATTCCCTTTAGAATTGAGAATTTCACATACCTAAAGGCACTAATTACTCTGGGACACTGGAACTACACAATGTGCGTAGACATTTTCACAGGAATTTCAAAGAAAATTGCCCGTTTGTAAGGCAGTTTTACGATCGGAAAAAATGTTTTTAACGCGTGTGCACTCTCTTATCGAAAGTTCAACTTGAACTATATGTGAATTGTGACTATTGTGACATTGTGAGTATTGAATCTACGAACCGGAGAGTATAAGAGAGATGGCAATGTAAGCAAACAGCAGAAGTATATAATTGTGAATTCTTGTATATATTATAATGCGCAACGAGCGACTGAGCAATGCCACTCTCACGACGTTCGTACAATGTTGGTGTGGACGACATTTAACCGGTGCGAAGTGTTCACAATAGAGAATTCTGTTTTTTTTTTGTTATAGTATCAACAAGTAAAATTCGGTATGCTTTTCGCGATTACATCCGATTTCCATAAAATTTAACGAAAATATTGCAAGTACGCTTTTCGCGATTACATCCGATTTCCATAAAATTTAACGAAAAGATTGCAAGTACGCTGTTGAAGATTACAAAAATATTACTGCCAAATAATAATAGTCAAAAATGCAAAAACACCCCTTATGACCTTTTTGAGAGTGTTTAATGTTTGACCAAAATATTATAAAAATGTCCTTTAACTTTAAAGTGCCAAATAATGTTTTGTGCATTACTTTGCCGGTAAAATTTTACATTAAATAATAGAAAAAAAACATCGAACATGATAAAGTAAATATGGTAAGTGATGTTGAAAAATAAATGGGTTTCATAGAACCAATAAACAAATAAGAGAACACGTGTATTCTGAAGCTGGATTGTATCACTGACGGAAAGCCGTATTTCGACCCCAGATATAATATTATATTTATTAAACTAGAAACTTCGGTTTTTAGATTGTCCATTCTCCTTCAACCAAAACTCGTATTTATACGTATCTGCATATTTATCTACAGTCATTTTTGTTCGATGAATTTAAAAGATAATTGGGAAAATAACAACATGCTGTAAATTTTGCGATCCTTGTCAGGATGACAAAACATAATTCCTTTTAGACTTTTTGATGTGTAAACATCTATAGCGGGGCTGTGACCAGGGTAAAATCTGGCATAACGCAGCGTTAGTTGTAAA